>RJWT010001295.1:0-49819 GCA_004365215.1 Cuniculus paca | reverse complement strand
CCACTGGGAAATTAAAAAAAAAGATAAAGGACAAAAGACAAGGCTGAACTAAAATTGGGATTGCTTTGGAATACCATACATGTTCTTCCTTCTGATGCTGTTTCCTGTGACTGAACCACAGGAAAGTCCCACAGATCAAGGAAAGCTATTTTTCCCCATTTCTCTGGGAATCGTTACAGTTACAGTTCAGAGTGAGTAAATAAGGTGAGCCACATTAGTCTATTCAGAAGTACAGTGCTTCAAGAGTTGTGGTTCTTCCCTATGGAGTCACAGGGTTAGCTAGACAAGGAATTGTGCCACAGTGACAAAACTTGTGCACTGCCGGGGAAGGCAGAAATGAGCAAAGATATGCTAAAGTTAGAGCAGTACGAAGAGTCCAGAATTGTGAGATCCATGCATGCCCTTGAGCATCACTTTGCATCCCCTCTGTCTTCTGTCAGCTCCTTCCAAAACTTTTTCAGCCACTAAAGCCAGTGAAGAGCTAGAACATGAAAAAGATGGGTGAGAGAATTCTTACGAACCTTCACATATGTGAGTAATACCATCAGTATAATAATGCAAGACTGTCAAGATGAAGATTCCTCTGATATGTACATTGCAAGTGCATTTCATCAATTGTATTAAAATGTTGTTTATGTATTCAGTACAAGTACAGAATTGTGGAGCTGAGGGGATCACTTTTTGACCTTTGCTATGTTAAAGCCTGCTAATAGAAGCTTTCCAATAAGGAATATGTGAATATCTGTTTACAAATCTTTAGTGATAATGAACTCACAATCTCATAAGGCAGGATACTGCGGTTTTTGAGATATGTCATAAATTCATGTTCAAATGTGTTGCTTTGTGATTTGATTTTAACTCCATTCCCAGAGTCTACAAAAAATCTTTTCTTCTGACATGCAAAAGCTTTGAAATATTTGCAAGTAGTTCATACATTGTTCTCCAGTTGTCTCTTTTCCAAGATAAATATACACAGCTGTTCCAAACGTTTCTTAAATACACACATGCTAACTGGGTTTAAGGTAGCTGACAAAACCTCCCATAGACAATAGTCTTTTCTGTTTCTAACTCCTATTTTCAGAGATGGTGAAAAACTTCGGACATTGATTATAAAAAGGTGATTAAATTTAAAAGTCAAAAAGAGTTATATTTTCTGGTTAGAGAGTAATAAAGTCTTTGGCAGAAGCTTGGAAAAAATAAAGAAAAAATGGATTTCAAATGGATATTGCCACTTGAATAACTAAGACTTAGTTACCTTACAAAGTTTTAAAAGAGGATACTAAAACATTACATCTTAGATTTCTGGTCTTAAATAGAGCTATAACCCAATGTAATTCTTTACTATCTCAAAAATCTACCAGAGCTCAGGCATATGATGAAAATATCTAAATCATCTTTTTCTTCTTTCCTTTTTATAATCATTCGATTTTTCTTTACAATTTTTAATTCACTGTGCATAAATTTAGGAGTATTTGTGTATGAGGTTTTGAATTTTCACTGTACCAAATAAATCAGATCCTACACTTGTATTAGTTGTCTGTAGCACATTACTTCAAAACTTAGCCAGTAAAACACAACAAGCATTCATTGTTTCAGAGTTTCCACAGGTTAAGGGTCTGGGGCAGCTTAGGGTCTGATTCTGGCTTGGTCTCACTTGAGGTTACAGTGCAGTAGTGGTCAGGGCTGTGGAATAGTTTCAAGCGGCAACTGTGGTTGTAGAAATTGTCTCTGGGCTCACTCAGATTCTTCTTGCTAGATCTCAGAACTTCATTGATTTCACTTGTGGCCATGTGAGCTTCTCCATAGCTGTATCGAAAATTATTGTATATTCTAAAGTGGCCAAGATGGAAGGCACAGTCTTTTACAATCTAATCTGTGAGGTCACGTGCCACCATTCTGTCACCACTAACAGACCAATCCTGGGACATTGTGAGAGATATTAACACTATGGCTTGAAGGCCAGAAGGCAGGAATCTTTGGGACCACCTTGGAAGTTGGTTTTCTCAATACTAAAAAAAAAAAATTTTAACCATATCAAGGTACCAAAAAACCCATTAAAATTTACTATTCTGATATAAAAGTTATTTATAAGTATCTGTCTTTCCTGTGATCTGAATGATAAAAACATATTTCACTTAAATAAAGTGTATACAATATATAATCTGAAAACCTACAACTGATGCATGAAATATTGTTATAAAACAGAAGAGAAGAAAAAGAACAGAGAAGAGAAGAGAAGAGAAGAGAAGAGAAGAGAAGAGAAGAGAAGAGAAGAGAAGAGGGGAGGGGAGGGGAAAGGAAAGAGAGGAAGAAGAGAAGAGAAGAGAGAAGGGGAAGGGAGGGGGAATGGAGGGGAGGGGAGAGGAAAGAGGAGAGGAAAAGATTATATGTATGTAGGTATACATATATAACTGTATGCATGTATATGTGTGCAAGATAGATAACTATACTACTAATCTGAACAACTACTTCTAAGATAACAATATACAATGTATTAACTAGTGTTAATTTCTTGCTATTTTTTTGAAATTCTGTATCAATTCTATCTTTTTTTCTGTTTTGCTTTTTAAAATAAAAAAAGAGAGGAGAGGAAAGGAAAGAAAGGAAGGAAGAAGGAAGGAAGGAGGGAGAGAGGAAGGGAAAGAGACAGAGAGGGAGGGAGGAAGGGAGAGGGAAGAGAAAAGGAGAAGGAGGAAGACAAGGTGAAGGAGAAGGAGAAAGAGAAGAAGAACTCTCATCTGCGTAGACTGTGGATACAGTCATTTGTATCATTCAGGAGCATGATGGAGAAGACACTTAACTCATTTGGAAATTCCAGGAAATGTCAGAGAGGAAATACATTGAGCACTGAAGGATGAACTTGCTTAGGGGAGGCAGGAGTGGCCGAGGGACAAGGGCAGGAAGTATGCGGTACTGAGGCCAATTTCAAGAATTGCCAGTAAGTCAGCATGGCTTTAAAATCAGGGTGTGTTTCGCAACTCCAGGAGATGATACTTAAAAAGCAGGCAAGGGTGAGCCTTAAAAGCCCTAAATGTTTGCTCTAGACCTCAAGCTTTACTTGGCAAAGCATGACCAACCAGCAAATAGGACACATGTGAGTTATCAGGGAAAAGGGAGAGGAGAATCAGCTATGAGAGGAGACAAGATGCAGAGCTATTGGTAACTAAGTTTTTAAAATTCCAAGTTTGCAAATATCTTGTCTAGAGTGATGAGCCTTCCAAAAACAAGCACACAAATAAAATAGGTTCAGATGTTTTTCCAATTATATTTAACTCTTACTAGAAAAATTAATTTCAGTTAGTATTTAAGATACATTGGGTATTTCACTTGTTTCATTAGATAAGTGATTATATTTTGTTGGAATGTCATACTGTATGTATTTGTATGTGCTTGTGTGACGAGTTTAAAAGGTTGATATGGAAAAGAGACATAGTTTTCTCTCGTAGATTCCAGTGGATCTTACTCAGTAGAAACATAGACTCGTACTAGTTTCTAAAATGCAGGTACAGTGGCAGCTGTATGATAGGCTCCACCAAACTAGCCGAGATTCAAGGATCCAGTCCTGTTCAGGCATAATCCAGGGACAATTACTGCAGTTCCCTTCCCAACATCCTGTATGTTTTTACTACTCCCCTAAACTTGACTCCTGTTATGAACTACAATAACTCTGTCAGAAGTGATGTAATAGCTATCTTTATGGACACACGCCTACACGCATACATGTAAAGTCGTTCAGCAGGCTGTCATAAGTGGCTTTTGAAGGCTTTTATAAATGTAGCTTTGCACTTGAGATGGTGATTAACATATAACAGCAAATCTCCTAAGAAGGGAAAGCAATAATAAGACTGGTTCAGAAGAACTCCCTGTAACTCACAGTGGATTAGACTGAGTGGATATTAGACTAGCACCAGAGACAACACCTCTTACGCCATTTGCTTATGGTTAATTACATAGGAAGGGATATTAGCCCTATATTAAATATATGGTTTGCAAATATTTTCTCCCATTCTGGATGTTGCTTTCTCATTTTTTTTTTTTTTGCTTTGCAGAATCTTTTTAATTTAATGTAGTGCTATTGGTTTTGTTTTTAAATTTCTTGCAATATATAATCTGGTTCCAAACAGTACGTGCACTTTTTAATATACTGACCACTTTGAAGAGTTTGCTAGTTAATGAGGCAGGAGAGACACTCTTTCAAATATTTGCATGTTGGAGATTAGACATATAAAATAAGCATAAAATCATGAAGTAAATTAAAATGCCAAAGAAAGCTTTCTAAGACCAATTCTGATGCTGTGACTCTGTTGCATGAATTTATTTGACAGACAACTAAGCAAAGAGCTCTACATCCTAGGTTCCAAACTCCATAACTTTTTCAAAAATACCTCATATTTCTTCTTGTCATGTATGCATGCCTATGTTCTCGTTGACATATTCCTGGATATACCCAAAGTGTTTTCAGTTTTATTGCTTCACTTGTGCCAGCTTTTCAAAACTCCTTTCCCTTGTTTTTACCTGAGAATCTGTCTCCCTCAAGTTCAATTTCAATTTCTTTCTCTCCAGAAGCATTCCCTGGTCACACTTGTTATCCATGTTATCTTTCTCTGTACTTTCAACACTTTGATCTCCTGATGAGAGTACCAAAGGCTGCATTATGCCACTTTGATTCTTTGATTTATTTTGCTTCTATGTTTTGGTACAGTGCATTCTCTAAAATACAGGAGACCTTGCAGTCCTCCTTGTGTATAAACAAGAAATACTTACTGCCAAAGTGATGGAAGAAACAAACTGAATGATTTCAAGTTTGATCTAAATTACTTGTGGATTAGAAAAATGCATTTGAGTTTGCAGGTGCTCTCATGGAAAGTACCCTCATCTATAATATAAAGAAGGCCACACTTACCTTTCAGGATTGGTAGAGATGAAGTGAAATTTATTTATGTGTTTAGCAAAGCTCTTGAATACATTTGAAAATACCAAAAATAATCCTGTAAAGGCAAAACATACAGAGGGTTAAAAATAAAATAATATTTATCGATGTAGATATATCAGTGACAATATTAAAGGACAAAGGAAGTGACACTTATTTGAAAAGGTTTTAGAAATCACTCCTTTGTCCTTCACATGGTTTGGCAGGACTCACTCACATGTCTGGGATCTCTGGTGGGAAGGCCGAAATAACTGATATGTCTCAGAAGACTGGACCTGTCCCTCTCTCCCTTGCCTTTCCCTTCTTTCACTGGATTCTAGGCTAATACTGTGGTAGAAGTGGTGTAAAGCAGCTCATTCATTCTGGGCTTAGAACCCGTATGACAACATCTGCATTCTTTGTGTTGTTCAGAGCAAATCCTAACACAGGAACTGATTCTAGGGCTAAGGGAACAGCTTTCATTTCTTGATAGAAGGAAATGAAAATGATTGTTGGCCATTAGCTCTCTGCTAAATGGAGGAGATGAAATGTAAGTCTAGGGGCTTTGGAGGAAAGAAGGTATAAAAAAAACAATGAATACAAATTTGTGTAATAATGAAATACGAGACAGGTGGAAGCCAGGTACATGTGCTCAAAGTAGTAATGCATTGTAGTAAAGAGAAGCACTAAGGAAGGAAAAATTAATGGAAAGGATAATTGAATGCATACCATAAAATCTAATGAAGGAAGTGAAGTTATAATAGTCATTGAGAAAGGTAAGATTTCGTGCTTCTGTATGTAGGAAATGAATGGGAGGGCTTCACAAGATAAGAAGATAGAAAACAGGTCTTTTCAATAAGCTAGGAAAAGCAGCAAATGGGTTAAAATTAGGGAATATGGAAATGGCTAGGCTGTTCAATAATGTTTTGAGCAAGAATGGAGAAGACTGGAGTCATAGCTCAGGCACCTAAGGAGATATGAAAAAGCATATCATTGGTTCGCCCAAACTCAGATTTTGAACAGAAAACTGGTGATGTTAACTATTCCTCCAGGATGTGCTTGATTCAGCAACATATATCCTAAACTATTACTCCAGGAAAACAGGAGTGAAACCAAAAAGAAAACTCATTCCATGCTTTAGAAGCCTGAATGGATTGTGACCCTTACAAAGGTAAAAGAAAATTGTTGAAACATAGAATTTAGGAAAACGTAATGAATGCAATTTTCACCTAAGAGTAAGTCCAACAGGACGTGCAAGTGAAATGCTTATGGATACAGAAAGCAAGAGAACTATAAAGAGCTTAAGACTTGGACTACTGGGAGATAATAACAGTAATTATATATTACATTTACCTAATGCTTTATGAATAAAATGCTTTCCCAGGCACTGCCTCATTTTATCCTCACAGCTCTCCTTCAGGTGGAGAGGGTGGTTATTATCCTCCTTATATGGGGAGAAGCAGCAACACACAGAAGAAAGCAGCTGTACCCCCGTCCATTGACATGGTTGGAGGGGGCAGTGACCCCAGAGTGTCCTTGGAAAGGTTATGTAACTTCTTCGAGCATCATTTATTTCTAAAAAACTATAAAAGAAAAATAATAGAATTAAACTCTCTACATATATAATTCAGTTATCACACATAATTTGAGGTGTTATGTACGTGTATATTTTCGTGTAGTAATAAGTACATGCTACGTTTTGAAGATGAGACTGAAGTTGGGTCTGTGGGAGAGGCAGACAGCACGAATGTCTACTCCAGCGCTCCGCCCTCTGAGCTCTTTCCCAGTGCTGGCCGTGGAAACAGTGCAACTCAGCAGGTTGTCTACGAAAGTAAATATATACAGGATCAAAGGAAGGAAAACACATCCAGGAAAGAGTTCTCAATAATTATTTCAAGGAAAGAATTCAATCAAGAAAGATTTTTTAAAAATGGTGACAAGATTATTGAAATAAAGTTGTGCACTCTTACCGATTCCAACATTTTTATGACAATAAACACAGGACATTTCAGGGAGCACAAACTGCAGTGCAAATGGAAGGTCAAGTGGGGAAGGAGACAGGTCTGAGTTCCAGCTGGGGATGACAGACTGAAACACAAGGAGGAACTGTGGATGTCAGAGAAGGTGATCAAGAAGGTGGAGGGCAGGTCCGGCTTGAGGCCGGCAGATAAAAACTGGAGAATTAGTGGTGGAACGCAGCGAGGCTCAGCATCAGACCAGGCTGAGGCGAGGAGGAGGTCGCGGGCGAGTCAGACCACCCTTGGCTTCGGGGTCTCTGCGACCCTTTCAGCCTCACAGTGCTGATTCCAACCAAGGCATCAATTCTAATAAGAAGAGAGGGTGGAGGAGAGTCTGGAAAGTACCTTTGGGGTGTTCAGTGCTTCTAAGAATACCCAGCAGCAATCTAATGCCATTGTTGTAAGAATTATTTTCCTCAGGGTGTAACTGATAGTTTTCTCTCTGTACCCATCAAATTCTCGCTTGTAGCTCCTATGGCTGTCTCTACAACAAACACACTTTCATTTGTTTTCACTGTTTATTTATTGTGCCGGCTTTTTATCAGCTGCAATTTGTACTTTAATTTTCTTTTATGACAGCGTGTCTGTTTGTTTCTCAGAATCAGTTTGACCAATTTATTTCTGCCAAATCTATATCCATAGTCAATCTTGTTATTCAGTGCGGGTTATTTATTCTCTGATGAAAGCATTCTTTGTCCTACATGATAAAATATCTGATGTATCTTTATTGTAGTAAAAGTTTCAGTCATTGTGTTGCAGTCATGCCATATTATGATTTACTTCTTACTAAATATTTTATTAGCTATTTCTACCAGCAAATTCTCAATGTGGCAATATCACAGTCTGAATTCAGACTACATCTTGGTCTCTCTTAAGGGTATTTTCTTTGCTTCATATTTTACCTGCAACAATGCCTTAATGGGTAGCATTTGTCCACTAAAAAAATTTTCTTGAAAATAATCTTACCAAAGAGAATACTAAAACCACAAAAGTCTTTACACACACTTCATACCTAAACTTTTAATTCCTCCTAGGTGCCTCATACTATGTTTTGGTTATTAATATCTTCCTTTCTTAATTCATCAAATATTCATTTGTTCAGCAAGAAATTTCTATCACCTATAGGTTAGGTGCTCTGAGAAACAAACATAAAACATTTTAAGAATTAATTTTTATTTTAAGCCCCCAAGGAATACAAAGTTATTCAGTGGAAGGGTCATTGATTTTTCCAAGGGTTCAGTCCTTTGGGTTCATGGAAAGTCAAATGGTGGATCAGATACTTAAAAAGCCTTCAGTTATTCACTTGGAATCCTTTGGTGCACTCATTTCAGGATGCTTTTCAGTCAGTTTGTCTCTCGGATCCAATCGAGAAAACCAAAATCATCCTAGGAATTCTCGTTAAGTGAGGTTAACAAAAGGGATTGGGTCCACAGTTTATGGGGATTGTTGATAAATTGAACAGCAGATGTTAGAACCTCCTAGATACCAAAAGCAGCAGTAAGTGACAATTTCTCTGAAACTGAGGGAACAGGAAGAAAAAAAAAAAAAACATTGGCGGACCCAAGAGTTCAGTACTATTCTTGAATCTGCTTGGTAGAAACGGGATGTGAGTTATGCCCAAGGCAAAGAGAGAGGAGAAAGGGACAGCTGTGCACCAGTTTTCCCCAGTGACTCCTTCCTACTGGTGGGGCAGGCCGGCAGACAGCGGCTCACCTCAGGCACTGGAGGAGTGGCAGCCCGAGTGGTCTACAGAGAGAATTTGACCTCTGCAAAAGATTGCTTTTTAATGTATCTCTGTAAAAAAAGAAAATGAAAAAAAAAACTATTTTCAGTAATAAGTGTGTTAGCATATTTTTATTGGTTTGTCTTTAGTCAACATTTTTCTTCTACAGCCTTTACCCTGAAGAAACTCTGCAAGTTCAGAACCCGTTATAATCATTCAAACTGGCTGGTATGTACATTGTGCCTCTAATTCCTAAAACGCAGAAATTGTGAAGACATTGAAAGAGAGCACAAGTTATTTCAATTCTGTCATTTTATTGCAACTGACAGTTTTAGTAGTGCTTAAACAGTTAAAACAATAAAAGAGTGTTTGAAAAATTACTTTGGGGCTGGGGGTTTAGCTCAGCGACACAAGCGCCTGCTTGGCAAGTGTGAGGTCATGAGTTCAATTCCAGGTACCAAAAAAAAAAAAAAAAAAAAGAAAGAAAAGAAAAATGACTTTGGAAAACATGCCTTGTTGAATCTGAAATGAGGGGAAAAGTCCACTTACATTCATAGCAAATATAAGCAGTTAAATCTACAAATGTCAGAGATACTGCAGCATCAATAGCATCTATCTATCCATCACCCATCTACTTTGTGTATCTGTCATATTTTTACCTACCTACCTGATCATCTACATTACCAATCACCTTTACTATGTACATCAATCATCTAGTATCTCATCTCTCCAGCATCTGTCTCTCAATCCATCGTCTTTCTAGATGTTATCCACCTGCCATCTACCAATCGTCTACCTGTCTAGTCTATACCTGCCTAACTGCCTACCTTCTACCTAAGTTTGCTAGGGCTGTCATACCAAAGACAGGAAAATTTAAAAAACAGAAATATTTCCTCTCAGTTCTGGAATCTAGAAGTCAAGGTGTTGACAGAGTTGGTTCCTTCCAATGGCTGTGAGGGAAAGACTTATTCCAGGTCCCTTTTATGGCTTCTAGATAGCTATCTTCTTCCTATGTCTTCACATAGTTTGCCCTCTAGACCTGTTTGTATCTTAACATCTCTTTTTAAAGAACACCAGTCATATGTTTGAGTAGGTCCCAGTCAAGTGACCTCACTTTAACTTAATTACTTCCATAAAAACTATCTGTAAATAAAGTCACATCTTAACCTGCTGGAGTTATGACATCAACACATGAACTGCCAATGGAGACACATTTCAACCAATAGACAGTCTATCATCTGTTTGTGTGGCAAGAGTAATAACTGGTCAGAACTTAGATCAGCATTCACTTTTTTTCTTAAGAGACGTCATATCTCGGTTATTAATTAGAAATATCAGCAAGTGAAAATAGTAATGAACAGACTCAATATTCAAATATTCAGCCGGTTTTATTGTTGCTTTTAAAGTCTTTGGAGATGGAAGCTTTTTCTTTTTTCTTTTTTCTTTTTACTTGCAGGGAGAGGTGGGAGCCTCTCCCTTCCCACTGTTAGCACACCACTGCACAGCCCCTGAAGTATCAGACTCCATAGGACATAGATTAGTGCAGATTAAGGGTGAGGAATGGATCTGAGGTCCAACAGGTCGTGGATGGGCCATTAGATAAATGTGCTGATTTTATTGCTGACTCTCCAGGTCTTAAAGTATAGACCTCTGAGTCTGACATTCTTAGGGGGAAGAACATGTGTTGTTCTGATCCCATAGTGTCTATGGCAACTTGGCAAGATTATTTTTGGCCTTTTTGGCTAAGTACATCACAGATATGTCTTATCCCTCAGTACAGGTAGAACCTGTTCACATACTCGTCTATCCCGAGTCAGGCCACAGTTCATATCTGTACTTGGACTCTCAAACCCATCCGAGAGTTTATCATTTCTCTATGACTCAGTCCTAGGAGCAGGGCTAGGAAGAGACCACTTGGCTCCTCTTCTCCAGAGATCCATTGCTATGCAGACCCTCTTTACTGTGTTTCCTTGTTTTATCCTCATAGAATTACATCATTTTATAATCTTAGAGCAATGAAATCTTGGCTCCCACATGGTCGAGCCATACTATTCTTTGCCCAGAGTCTCCTTGCAGTTCATACTTTCACTCAAACACCAACAACTGTCTTTACATTTCTGAGCTCCATTGTTTTGTTTCTTTCCTGGGGAAGGAAGCCATATCAGCTAAAATCTCAGACTGCCATCCTGTCTGCAGATTGGTTCTTGATCACTCTTCAAAAATGTATTAAGTCTAGATTAATTACTACTGTTGAATTCCTTACCTCTCTGTGTAAGCTTTGTGACAAGTTCTATAACTTTGTGAATTTCAATTCTTTTAGTTGAATTATCTTAGTACTGAAATATGCACTGTCCACATTATATGGCAAATCTTAGCAGAAAGAGAGCCCCAAACGATGGTTAAAATTATGTCAAGAATTTTTGTAAAGGAAAAGAACTATCAGCATGAATTTCATAAACTACAAAAGAATCGTACTTTTGAAACATCTTTGACTGTGTGTGTGCTGGATAATATTATACCATAATAATTTATTTTTCCTTCCTCATATTTTCTTTCTTTTTGAGATTCTTTTTCTGCAATGTAGTTAACTATGCACTTCACTGAATTTATAGCAAAATCAAGGACATAAATAGGCCACAAGAGTTTTACTTTTGATGTATTTTTATGAAAGGCTATATGAAATTGTGTAAGTTTTATAAAATGGAGAAGAAGAAGGGGGCTGTGGAGGTAACACCAAAAAACAATATTCAGGGGGAAGCAGTAATTTTGTCCTCAGTATCATTGCTAGTGAGAAACTGCTGACCAGGTCAGCAGGTCCAGTTCTTGGTCAAAACTATTGGAAATAGTAGCAGAGATCATCTTAACACTGGATACGTTGGTATTTCTCAAAGTTTCCCAACACAGTTCTAATATGCAGCCAAGTTTGTAATCCACTGATTACAAATGAATCAAGAACAAGTCTTTCAGAAGATGGCCAAGTATGGCAGGGAAATGATAGACCCGAGAAGCATAAAAGGACCACGGGGGTGGTACAATAGACAATTTCACAGATACTATCCTGGACCGATGATCTTGGATTGATCTCTTGAATTCACCACCTCAAATACTACTAAGCCTGACATAAGATGTCAAGAACTTGTTAATATAAGAGAAAGTATCCACGTGTTAAATTTTGGTTAAATTCTAGAAAATGAGAATATATTCCTTGCATGCCTAGGTGTGTGGTAAGAGATTTACATTTCTCATATAACTTGAAATCCATTGAAAATTCCTGAACTTTCTTACAAGTGCAGTAAAGAAAATATTGCAGTCAAAGAGGGGATGTAGAAATAATTTTTCAAAAGTACACGTTGATTAATGAAATAGCAAGCACCGGAATTGTTAGTTCTAGATTTTTGACAATTAGTAGCTAATGTTATCTCATTGTTCCATTCACTATTAAACCTTTGTACTTTCTGGTCCTCTGACCAGTAGAACCACATACCTCATTCAGTATAAGAAGCTCACCCTTGTAAGACTAATTTTGTCTGAGTGAGTGAAATGGGAAGACAAATGATTCCATAACAAACTTCAGGCATATATGTCTTCTTGTCTTACTTATTTGACTGTAAAAGATAATTTAGTTCTCAATACAACCAATGTTAACCAAATATTAGGAAAACTCCATCTAAATCACTGTTTTTAAATTTTTAATTATGTGAATATATTTACAGTTATGTTGTCCTTATTTAGATATTGCTAATGATTTCAGTAGTGTTATATTACTAAAGATTTGAATATCTGAGGCATTTCTGTTGGTTCATAGAATGGAATAAAGTTTTGAGATCACAATATCACTTTGAACTATTGCTAATTTAAAGTCAGGGTTAACAAGTGAAATTTGAGTACAGAAATTCATTCTAATTGATGTGTCAACAATAATTATAATACGTAATTTTTGTTTTACTCTAAGGATGAACATGCAATAGCTATTTAATGAACAGTTTTTTGCTATTACATACAATAAATTACATATATCATGAGATAAAAACAATATGTGAAGATGAAACTGAATATATAAGCATTGATTCACAAAATACTGGGGTTCTGCAGAAGCAGCCCATAGGAGAAATCCTGCCTCACAAATATTCCCCACCCATTCCCACACAACTGTCCTCGTATCATTTTGAAACTGCACATTGATATATATACATGGGAAGTGAATGATTGAGAAAATAATGCCTATAATTAGAGAAACTTAAAATATCTTCACCATAACTATTTGTTTATTAGAGAATAAACAGGATATATTTATTTGAGAGTACCTAATTGCCTGAAGGATCATCTTGATCCTTCTTTTTGAATAGCATGTTTAGACCTGTACAATGACTAACGAATAAAACAAGGAACAGAAACTACTCCCTTCAACAACCAAACCTGAATTCTCTAATCATGATGTATAACTTTTGATGAGAACTTGTGAATAGCTTTGTACTGATGTGCCCTATCAAGATAGATACTTTTGTTTACTCAGAAATAGAAATCATAAGCTATGAAAGCATACTCTTTTGTGTTCATAAATTATTTTCTTTTGAATATGTAACTCTAAGCAAGTTAAACTGTCACATTGGGGACTTACAAACCAAGTTCATATGTGAGCTTAGAGAAATCAGAACTTCTTTATCTTTTAAAGTGTGTAAGTTTTAGTGTATCTCCTAAAGGAAGAAAAAAACAAACCACCCTTTCATTGAACAGGAATTTTCCCATTTGGATAAACTCAACCAAAAATCATTACTGATGTATGAAGTTTTCCAGGATGATTACTTCATGATTTTCATCATTTAGCTGTTATTAAGTATATCAGAAATAAGTTGGAACAAAAATAATGAGCTATATTTTATTGCTATGGTTTATCAATCACAATTTTATGTCTTATCAGAAAATATATGATAGCCAAAAAAGAATAGCCCATCATTATGAACTTTTTAATGATTAAGAATTACTTGATTTTAGACCAATGCATTGAAATGGGAGTTGAGTCCAATAAATAGGAAATGCATTTATACATTAGAGAACAGGATAGACAAATGGTTCATTTATATTTCCACCTCAGGTGACAAATTACAATTTTCATCTCATTTTAAATGTAGCTATGAAGCATAGTTCTCCTGCCTGAAGTACTTACAGTTTCTGGCAGGACTTTAAAAAATGCATTGACCACAATCCATAGTTGATGCTGAAACTAGCATTAAACGTAACTGGTAGAGGTCTTTCTGGGCCCTGTCACATTCTTTTGCTTCTCTTTGTGTGGCACACGGTATGAAGAGGCTGGATATCTGCGCCATTGCTTCTTTCTGTTGCAACAGCAGAAGCCACAGAGCAGACCCCCTCCGATGAAGAGGACAGCAGTGCTCGCCCAGCCCAGGAAGAGGGCTGCACCCAGCTCTCGTTTCTGACCGATGGGGACGTTTGGGTTGTAGAATTCCCTGATGATGATATTGGCTGTCCAGCACACCGGAATCAGAACAAAGATGCCCGTCAGGATAAACAGGACTCCGGAAGTTCCCAGAAGGTATGCTTTGACCCTTTCATCAGAACCAGTACACTGGACCTGCTTCATGCCACAAATGCCAATAATTAGAGCAATGAAGGAGAGAGCAACTGCCACACACATGAGGGCTCGCGCCGTTTCCACAGCAGGTGGGAGAGCCAGCATTGAAGTGTAGAACTTGCACTGCAGCCTGATCCTGGCTTGTCGGACACAATTCATCCAGAGGCCTTCCCAGAGCCTCTCAAAGATAATGATGTTGCTGCCTATAAAAGCTGATACTCTCCACTGAGGCAGAAGAGTTGTGGCAAGGGTCCCGACCATGCCAAGGAACCCAAGAGCCAGTCCAGCAATTTGCAGGGGATAAAATGCCATCGTCTCCCGTTTGAAAAGTAATCCAACCTAAAGTGGTGGAAGATGCTTAAAATGCAGAATGTTGAGGGTTCTTTGAGCCTAGAGCAGTCTCTGATGGTATTCTTCACAGCTGCTGGCCATAGTGCTTTAGACCAAATCAAATGCAGTGACTGAACTTGGCCTACCTAGAAGTACCTGCTGTAAATGCATGCCGTCGTGGTATGCACATCTTCTTTTCTATGTGGATTATTCACTTGTCATATATAATTGTTACCCAGCCAATAAGAAAGCAGCCAGAAATCAAAGCAGCATGTCAAGAAATACTGCATTCAACTTTAGTATTTCTCATATTATTATTGTCTTAGCCATGGTGCAATTAAGTGTCAAAGCTTCCATTGTGGATTGCTAATTACAGAGCTGAAAACTTCCTTCTAAAAATCACTCTGATATGGAAGTGTAAATATATGTGGTAAGCCACAACTAAAAATCATGCCACAAAGCCTTCAGTCCTTTAGATAGCAATTGAAAAAACCCTCTTGCAAATCACTTTTTCTTAATACCAATTATCAACTCTGGCTTTAATAAAGACTTCAAGGTAGAGAAAAATAGGCATTAAATTCAAGACTTCTACAAAACCTATTGATACTTAGGAAGAATCTTAAGCAGAAATTCAAATTGCAGTTCCTTCTTCAACTCCATTAAGGAAAAACACAGAAAAGCACTCCTCATAATTGATTTGGTTTTACTTGCAATTATTCTATGAATGGTTAAGCAACATCTTTCCCTCTTTTGAAATATAGTTAGCATGTAAACTTTCATTAGATGTTTCTTCAGTGACAACTTGGAATATGTTACATTTATGGAAACCCAAAGTGTTATGTCATTTTGTAGAACAACATAAAAAAGGTCTTTTGAATTTGGTTGTGAAATTACTTAAAGTTCAGATAATAGAAAACCTTTTAGAGTTGGAAGATATCTTCAAGGACACCACATTTTTGTTTTAGTGGCCAGAGGTAGGATGTGAAGACTAAAGAATACTGGCTAAGACTCATAGTGTGAGTAATGGCCCACATCCCACTGACAAATCTGGCTTCTAAATCACTGTGTTTGCCCCTCTCTATAGTCTTATTCAAAAATAGATGGGAAAGATGCTTTCTTTTAATGCTTTTCATAATAACATATGAAACACAACACTACTCTCCCATAGTTTCTAGATAGTTTTCAAAGCAAGAAAAGTTTAATTGAGATCATTTCGAAATTCAAGAGTGAAGTTGACATACTCTATTACCCTTTTCCTTACATTGACCATGAACTGGGAACTTACTGTGGGAAGCAAAAGCCTTTTCCTTTCCCTTCTATATCCCAGAGGAATTCAGTTTAAGAAAGAAAACTATTCAGAAGCCAGTATACTCAGAATCCTTTATCTGGAAGATATTGTCGTCGGCAAAAATTTCTCTATTTCATTCAACCCCAAGCCAAAGAGTTGGTAGGTGGTCCGATATAACCCAAATTTAAAAGCTCCATTAATCTAATTAATAAGTATGACAGCCCTTGAGTTTTCAAGATCATCTAAGGACTTCCTCTCTGAGGAATGTGAATCATGGAGGAAATATGTGACTTCTGCATAGCTGATAGTTTCCCAACACCAGTTCAGGATGAGGGGTTTTCGGGCCCTTTGTTCTGAGCTGCTGAGCCACAGGCTTACTCATTCCAACCCTGTCAGCATTTGCCACTGGCACTCTGATTTATGACTTCTAGCTCCTCTTCTTCATTCTAGGTCCTTTTCCTCATTCCATCTCATTTTTAGTGCTACCTTCACCTTGTTTTGGAAGTTTGCCCTTTGATACTCCTTTCCAACTGTTTGATTTTCTTCCAGTTAGAGCATCTGGTCTGCACTACAAGTAAACATAATTGGGATCATATGTTTACTTAGAATATGGAGGTTCATGCTGAATATAAGAATAATCTGAAGAACACAAATAATGTAGGTGCTTTTACTTTGCCCCATAGAGCCAAAGTCAGTTGTCAATGCCATCTTTACTTTTTCTCTTCTACAAACAGGAGGCAAAATTGCTTTCTACTCCAACTTTTCTTTGATTCTGATTCCCTTTACCTTCTCTTGAGGCCTTGTTCCATTGACCATTTCCTCTTTTCATGGCAGCTATGCTCTATGCCTCTTTCTGAGTTGTCCTTTTAAAAATGAATGTACCCAATTGTTACCTTCTATTTTAAAATGCTACGCCTATATTCCTTACAGATATACTGTATCTCTGTATATCTTTTGGTCCACTCACATTTGCTTAGCCATCTATCTTGAATATATTTTTCAATCTCTCAAAATTGTCTTTTCTACACAGAGTAATAATAATGCCAGTCTCACAGGGCTACTTTGAAGATTTAATTTATGGAATCTGTGCAGCATATTTTTGTCCCAATCAAACACCCAAGAAAAGTTTATTTGTTTTCCAACATTTGTCTCAGTTGCTTTTGTTATATCAACATACTTATTAATCCTTTATCTGCTCACTCTCAGTCTCTTGTTTTCTTTGATATCTTAGCCATGTTTGTTTCATTTGCTCATTCCCTCCAGGGCCCTGTGAATACCTCCATATTCTTCTCACCTCACATGCTAAGGAGTCTCATGAAAGCCACCTCTTCTCCTATTTCCCCTCATGCTCCAGTCTTTTGTCATCAGCCTCCTTCAGGAGTTGTTTGAAAAGGGATATTCATTCAAGTTATTTACATCTGTGGGGGCAGTCTATACCCAATGATTCATTGATATAACAATACAAAATTTCAGCCTGAAAGTCCTAACTGGGAATTAAATCCCATGGGTAATTCCAGCTCCAGAACTCACTTTGGAGTCAACTGAGGCCTTCCTGGAGTCTGCACCACAACTTGACTTCTATCCATGTTTGACCCCATTCCTTTTCTTTTTTTTCTCAGATGTGAATGCCATAAGAAGAAATTCAGTAATTTCTACCTTGTAGTTTCCCAGAGAACTTAGCCACTTATTGATACTGTATTCTAACTTATTAAGTATGGTTCTCACTCTAATTTAGCCCTTCAATATTCTCATCTGACTAATTTTAATAATGTCATTCCTGGTTTCCTGGCCTTTGGTCACATACTTTCCTGATCATATTCCATTGAGAAATCAGAAAGACCTTGCTGAATGCAAACCTGATAATGTTATCACTTTACTTAAAATTTCTAGTAGCTCACCATTGCCTCCAAGATAAAATAAATACACCTTTGCATCACATAGACACACACAAACACAAACTTTCATTTTCGCTCCTGCTGAATTCTAAAACTTAGCTCATTACCATGAGTCTATCTTACGTCCCCTAGAGCTTACATTTTAGTAAAGGTCATAAATATTAAAAAGCCATTACCATAATACATGGCATTAAAAATTTAGATACAGTGATGGATTTTTAAAAAAAGAGAAAGAACAAAGTATAAACAACAGTGATCACAACCTTAATTACAAGATGAAGAAATCGTTAATAGGAATTAGCCAAATAATCAGGAAAGTGTGGGGTAAACACCATCCTAGCAGGCAGCCAATCTGCGTGTGGGCACTGAGGCCAGTAGGGCTTGGGTCCAATGCAAATGGAAGACCTTATGCAAGACAGGAGTGAGGACTGTGATGGGGTAGCAAATGAAGGCAAGAAATGGATATGCAGGGCCATGTGAACAATTTAGTAATCTCCTAAGATCAATGCAAAGCTGGCATTTATACAATCACATCTTAAGTCTAAATTAAAAACCACAAAACCAAAACAAAATACCATTCACTGAAACTGTGTGGCCATTTTGGAAGAATGACAAGGCACCAATTGGACATGAGAAAATAGAATGTGACTGAAGTGGTCCAAATGAAGGGAGATGGAGGCAATGTGGGGGTGTGGCTGAGTATCTGTTATGTGCAAGACATACAAGTGGTGAAGGTGAGTGGTGGACTAGAAATAGAGAAAGGCATCAGAGAAGACTACTCCATTATTTACATAAGCATCATTGTACCCAGGGCTGCATCTGTTGAGGGTGAGACACTGACATGTGAGTGATCTTACAGAAAATGAACAAGATTTAGGTTTCCAGAACAGGGTTGTCTGCAGTCAGCCTCATGATGAATACAGAAAAGTAGATGCTTCTGAGCTCTGGACAGTCTGGATTGTGCTTTTGTATAAGAACCCATTCTGTCCACGAATTATCTATTGTTAGCCCGCAGTTTCTGAGACTTATTCTATCATCTTGTCCTCCTGGGACTTGTATTGAATCTTAGAGAATCTAATTTAGGTTGAGAACTTTTTGACTTCTGTATCAATATTTCAGAGTTTTACTTGCAGCATCAGCTTCAAGTGAATAGGAGTAGAGATAGAGTACTGGAATGGGAAAGTTAGGACACTCAAGGCATCCTAACATTGCCTTGCTTCTCTCGCTGTTCAGGAATTTCACACCTGAAAATGTTCAGACATTCTCCTGATTTACTGTGTGTCTATTTTGAAAGTTATGACCTGTATCTCTTGGTGGCCAATTCAGGTCTTAACAAATATAAATCAGTCAGAAAAAGTTTTAACTGGTTTGAAGCTGGGTAACAGTAGCAGCAATGTGGAGCAGATGAATATGCACTATGTATAGCAGATAAAATCAGTGGAGCTGATTTGATGGTGTGTGTAAAATATATGTATGCATACATACAGACCCAACTATGTATGTCATGTTTCTACCGCATCACCATTTACTCCATTACTGACTTTTGACTACAGTATTTCCTCTCTAAATTTCGTTCTCAATTCCTATCAGTCATGTATGCATTGCCCATTTAAAAATTATTCATTTTCCTCTGGATTCTGATCCAAATTTAGTCACAAGAGAAATTTTTGCTGAATTCTTAGATCATATTGTTTTTAACACCATTCATACATGTATCATTGTTTTAGTTTTTCTTAATACTATGCATTTTTATCCATAGCATTTTTCTCTCAAGGTTGAAATAAATATACATTTCTATTCATATTTATTCAAGTAGTTTTCTATCTAGAGTAGATTTTCTGAGAATATTTTGTCTACTGTATTTACCATTAGATTTCCAGTGTGTGACACGAAGCCTCTGATCTGTATCTAGTGTGCAAGAAATACTATTTGAATGAATAATGAAAAAATTAATCAGTGCAGTGTTTCACTTAATTAAGCCTTCTACTAATTTAAGGTTTGCTATTTAATTATATCTTCTTAAATTATAAATGTGCAGTTTGAGTACTTCTATATAGAGTTGAAGACTGGATTGACATAATGGAATATTACCTTATTTGTTTAAAAGCCCACAGTTCTATCCCTGGAATTCATTTGGGAATAATCTCAAAATCATCTAAATTAACTTTAATACTACTAGGTAGTCAATCAAGTTTATGCTATTATGCTGCATTTCTAACACAAATTTCTACTCTATTGAGGACACTTCCATACCAGTATGCAAACTGACTTTCTGGTGAGGTCTGTCAAGGAAACATCAGAGTTTATCCAAGTAGAACGCACTTAGGCACACACGCACAGACACGTGATAAAAACGTTTGAATTTATCTTCTTCTCTCTTTTCCCCTTTCTTTTTATCTCCATTTAACATAGCTGCAGAAATAGTTTTAAAAGATTAAAGAAATGAAAAATATGTCTTGTGACATAAAGGCCAAATGAAGATTTCAGAAACAAGGCAAATCAACTGTAGGAAACAGAATGTTAAAATAGCAGGAAGCTTGTCAGCAAAACAAGTGTAATGTTTGTTAAACACTGATCATGAATTTGTCTCTGAGGTTTTTAGCAGCAATGCAGTGTCCACACAAAACAATATAATAAAATAAAATAACCAAGCAAAACTGGTTTTTCAGGAGTTGCATAACTCTCAATTCTTTTAGGGTCTACTCTGTTTTTTTATTTTATGAAAGAATAAAGCTATTTTATAGCAAAATCATAGGAGAATAACAATAGTTAATACGTTATATATTTTTATCTTCAAAGTAGTTACTCACAGTACAAGACATAGACCAGAAAGATTCTCACAAAGAAATCAACAGATAAAGCACAAAACTTTCTTTTCAATGAATTAAGAGAAATTAGTAGTATAAATGGAACAAATGTGTATTATATTTTAAATTAATATGTATTAAATTATTTTGAAACAGTGGAATAGGTAATTTGGGGATTTACTTGATCTTCTTCCTATTTCTTATTTATTTATTTTCTAGTTTGCTCTCAGAGAAAGAGAGAGAGAGGAGTTTCTCATATAAGAGTATAAAAGAAACCACATGATATTTAAGCTTATGCATCTGAATTATTTCATTTAACATTATGATCTCAAGGTTCATTCATTTACCTACAAATGCCTCAAGTTTATTTTCCATTATGACAGTGTAGTACTTCATTGTGTATAAATAAAACATTTTCCATATCCATTCATCTGTTGATGGACATATATGCTGTTTCCAAGAGCCAGCTATTACGAATTCTGCTGCTATAAATATGAGTATGGAGTGTTCCATTGTAGAATACAATGAGCAACATTCTTACTTAAGTATAGCACACACATTTGCCCTGGTGTTTCTTGTTTCATGGAGACTAAATAATGTGATCCAGGTGTTCAGGTATGAACTTTTAGATCAGTGATTCTCAGTCCCAATTTCATGTTAGAATCATCTGTGAATCTTTAAAAATAATACAATGCAAAAGATTCCACAATAGGCCTACTAAACCAGAATCATGAGGTTGAGATCCTGTCACTGGCATTTTTGCTTTGGTTCTTTTGTCATACTGGCATCAGTATATGAAAAGCATCTTATGTAACAACAACATACAGGCTGAAATTACAAACGCAGTAGGGAGTTTTATTATGGACTCCATTGCTTAGAGTCATAATAGGGGCAATTATTAACCATATAACTTCCCATCATGAAACCAGTTTAATGAAAATAGCTCAAGACATGACTGGGTATCAGTATTTTTAAGAGTTTTAAATGAGCCCAGTTTATAACCGGGTTGAAATTCACTGATTAGTATGAATGAATGGATTGTATATCCTGGAGAGAATTTATCCAAATGCAATTAATGCCACTGATGTCAGTAATTCCCAGCATTGGGGTTTTGAGTGTGTATTTGAGCTTATACTCTTTGATAAGAGCCTAGAGTACAAATAATTTACATTTCTGGTTAAACTTAGTCTTACATGAGCAGGGAGAGAAAAGTCTGAAATAAAAATGATTAATTTGTTACTCTTATTACTCTATAATTAAGCAGAGTTGCTTTTAAAAAGCAGGAGAAGAGCATGATATTTATCAATTAGAATTGCAAACACCTCAATCAAGACTTTAGCACAGTTCTTCTCAACTGTGAGTTACATTCAGATATACTCAAAAAAGCAAGCTTTAAAAATTTGTAGTGTATTAGTAGCATTATGTTTAGACATAAAGCATAGTATAAACTTTTATGTTTATGGTTCTTACAAAAACTATAAAGCAAAAATAATTAGCAAGTTAAGTACTAACAAAACTGTTCAATTGCTAAAACCTAAATTACCAATTTTTATTTGGTGCACAGTATTGGCTGTTTGATATTAAATTAATGATGTTAAATGCAATGGAAAAAAGATGTACTTTCATAATTTGTCTTTGGCTTGATGCTTTTAATTTATACCTCAAGTGTGATGCACTATTATTTAAAGTATCCAGTTATCACTAGCACTTATTTTTTAACAGTGAGATTAGTCTTAACGTGTTCTAATATTCTCATGAGACGAAACATTTGACAGCATGATCTACATAAAATGCCACCAATTAAAAAAATACTGGTCTTTATTGCATTTTTACTTCAACACTTACTTTTAATGAGTTGTACAAAAGTCAGAGCTGCTTCTTACATTTCATGAAAATATGAGCAAAGTTCAGCAAGTTCATTCATTTTGTATCCCTCAGTTCCAGTTATTCTAAGAACTCGATAAATATCTCATCCACTGTCTTTACAAATGTAATCTCTATACACATACCATGGGCCATGACCCTCTCTTTAAATGATACAAGAAATTAAAGACTAATTTTAATAAAAATAAATATTCACATCTGACTTCAAAAATCATATCTGTATAGATAATAGAAATTAATTTAACTGGGGACTTTATCACTCAAGGTAAATATTCTTTTTTTTTTTTAATTTGAACAAGCAAATCTGAAGGATTTGGAAGGATGTCACTCACATCAGCTGTTCTGGTTTAGGGAGTCTCTTGAGTTAGTGTGATCACCACAGAGTTGATTGTCCAGGTCTTGAGTTATATGACAGTAGACAAAGAGAGCTATCATCCAGCTGTCTCTCTAATTATAGTGGTAATTTTTAGGTTCCTATGGATATGAGCTTAAAGTATGCTAAGCCACCTTCTTCTTACCCTCTGTGTTTCTTCTTTTATATAAATAGATTAAATAAAAAAGGTAATGTAAATTGTTTAAGTTAGTACATTTAGTAAATGTTTTCCATATATTAATTCAAACTATGCCTAAGAATTACTTTTAAATCATGCTAGATGTTTCCTAAACAGTAAATTTTATTATACTTTAAACTGGTTACTTTTTAAAAATAGTTTAGATTTACAGAAAACATTAAGACAGCAGGATACTTTTCATAGGACCCAGCACCCAGTAGCCCTGATTATTAATAATATATGTTGGCATGGGATACATGTCACAAAAATTAAACCAATATCAATACATGATTATTAACTAACATTCATAAGTTATTCCTATCTACTTGGATCGTAGGTAATGTCCTTTTCTGTTCTAAAGTTCATTTGGAATACCAGCTACCTCTGCTATGTCTCTATAGGTTCCTTTTGCCTTTGACAGTTTTTCACACTTCTCTTATTTTAGATGACCTGGTCAACGAGGAGTAGTGCTCAGTTACTTTGTAGGATGTTCTTACCCTGGAATGCATATGACTTCTTCCTCATGTTTGCATGGCATTATGGTTTGGGGAAAGAAGATCACAGGAAGAAAAAGCATGTACTACTAACACAATTTCTGATTGTTGATGTTGACTTTGTTCACTGGGCAGGAAAGAAGTTTGTCAGACTTCTCCACTGTAAAGTTATTCTCTCCCACTTTCTACATGGTACTTTTTGAATAAGAGGTTACTCTGCGTAGGACTATTTAAAGACTAGCACATTTATGTCAATTTCTTAAAATTCTTACTCATTTGTCCTTCTTTGCCTATTTGCCAATTTATTTAATCATTTATTTGCATCAGAATTGAATCTTGGCTTCCATTCTATTCTTTGAATTATAAAGTTAAGTGTCTTTATTTATTTTATTACTCAAATTGCTCCAGTTTTGGCCAGTGGCAGTTCTTTTAGTTGAATTCTGTGCAGAATTTCCACACTTTCTGGCACCGTAAATAACACCAGTTCATCTTGAATAGTTCCTGTTCTAGTCATAAAGTCAGGCATTTATCTAAGCATCCCTAACTCTTTTTATTGCAAAATGGTATTAGATGCCAAGATTGGGGTTCTGAATGTGCTTGTTGCTACTGTGCTATGCTTTTAAACCAGAAACATGTATGTGTCTGTTAACTTCTTGTTGTACAAACACACACACACACACACACACACACACACACACACACACTCTCACGGCCTGCAAACACTTGCAATTATTTCCTAACTGTAAACTCAAGCTGGGTAAATGGAGGCCTTTTATCTAACTACATACTGATTTGCTACGCACAGGCAGATGCCTAAAATGTAAGTTAATGCAAGATGACTAGTGAATAAAAAAGTGATTGGATTGCCTAATTATTTCAATAATTGTATACCACAAACACATGTCTACCTCATTAAATATTATTCATGAATATAACTTTTAGAGCTGAATATCATTCTATATTAGTCCTCTGTATCAATGGCAAAATACATAAAGTACCTGGTATACTGCTCAATATATAACAAACTTTTATTTTAACACACAGACTTTAATGCATTGTTCATTACATTAATGCAAGATCTGAGAGTGAGTATTCACCCTTCTTCAAATTTTAGTTTTATCTATGCCTTTTGCCTTTTCTTGAACAAATCATTGTTCAATTACATTTTTAACACAAAGGCTTTTATCATATACTCAACCTGGCTCAAGAAATATGTCCACATTCTAATCCCAGAACCTGCGAAGAGTTTATTATGTAGCAAAGAAGAATCAACTTGAAGATGTATTTAGGTGATTGAACAAGTGGCATGTAAGTCCATAGAGATGGATGAAGAAAATTTAATATTTATACACAGGAGTACTACTCTGTCATAAAGATGGACAAATTTGGGTCACTTGTGGGAAAATGAATCCACCCTGAGACCATAATGTTGAATGAAATATATCAGACACACAAGCTTAAACATCACATAGTTTCTATTATATGAGAAACCTAAATTATAAATAGAGAGCAACCCAAAAGATAGATAATAGAAAGTAGAGAGTTAGATCTTTCTCAAATGAGAAGGGGATTAAGTAATGTGGGGGATCAGAGAGAATGGGGTGAAAAAAGAAATAAAGGTGTACTATGTACGTTTATCAACTCTCTATGAGGAATGTAATCATTATGTACTGCAAAATGTACTAGTAAAAACAAATTTTTTTGGTACCAGAAATCAAACTCAGAACTTCATGTTTGCCAGGCAAACACTGTGTCACTGAGCTAAATTCCCGGCCCAGGAATTTTTAAAAGAAGCATTCAAAAAATTCTTAATTTCTTATCTATTAATTCCAAATTTATTTCCCACCACTTCCATTATGTATATCATGATCCAGCAAATCACTCCATTGAATAGTATGTTGATTAATCTTACTGCTGCTTTTTCATCATTTACTATTTATTCTACCCAAACTAGGTCTTGTTTCTGCTTTTTCTCATGGCCTTCCATGACACTTTGAATAAAATCTGGCATCCTCAAATAGTTGGCTCTTATTTCATTCTTTAACTCTCACTGCTGTGGTCCCAATGTCTCTTATTTTTCAGATATGTGTGGGACTTTCGTCTGTTATTTTTTTTTTTTTTTTTTTTTTTTTTTGCAGCACCGGGGATTGAACTCATGACCTTGCGCTTGCCGGGCAGGCGCTTAGACCGCTGACCTAAATCCCCAGCCCTGGTGTTTTTGAGACAGGGTCTCACTATGCCGTTCAGGCTGGCCTTGAGCTCACTTTGTAGCCCAGGCTGGTCTCGAACTCACAGCGATCTGCCTGTCTCAGCCTCCCGAGTGCTGGGATTACAGGCGTGAGCCACCACGCCCAGCTTCTCGTCTGTTATTTTAATATATCTGCTTAAGTATTAACTATTCAAAGGAAATTTCTCTGAGCCATGAAACTCAATTTAATTTGAACGCCTCCATCACTGCTTGTAACTTTACCCTTGTGTTTTTATTTTTATTGCTCACCAGTATCAGATACTACTGATGAATTCATGTGTTGATTTTCATTGTCTTTCTGCCTACTCTCAACTCTGAGAGAACAACGACACATTGTTTTTTATATTAGTATATGTCCAATGAAGTTGATCCATGCCAAGAAGATACTATGAATTCGGAAAGTAGTTTCGAAGGCTTTTAATTTATTGAAAGCATGTTTGGATTGCCTCTGGATTTTTTACTACATGGATCTATGCAATTTAATTTGTTAGGTTAGGGCCCTATGCATATTTTTCATTTACTTTTATAATTGGACTTCAATACTTTGTAGTCTATGTTCACATTAATGGCAACATTTTACCTATAACTGTATATAAAATTTTATAAATTTTTCTGTTATTGTACCTTATTTATCTCTTTGGCCTTTTTTGTTTTATAGAAACTTTCAAATAGTTTTGCTACATGGACAAATCACACTTGATTCTTATAGGAAATATGTAAACAGTATGATTGTGCCATAATTGATCTATAGTTTTATAATATTAAAGTTTCGTATGAGTTTCCTAATATGTGTCTTTTAGTGCGTAGTTTGAGTATGGGAATAATTAATTTTATTCTTAGGTATTTTACAAAGTTTTGCCATTCTGTATTGGGTCTTTTGTCCATTACAGTTTTAAACTATACAATAAGAATATAATTAAATTTATGCACTTATCTTGCTATAGCCGATTTTCAGAACTACATCCTTGGCTCTTGTGATGGATTAAGTAATAGTCAACTTGTAACACCCAGCTGAACTGAATCAGCATGGTGCTGGGTGTGGAAGGTCCACCTGAGAATTGTTGCCAACAGCATAAAAACAGAACTGGAGGGGAGGATGACGTGTTGTTGATTCTCCTGGAGAAGGCTGTCATGCTGGTTTTTCTTATATGAACTCAGGTGTTCTCACTGTTGGAGGAGCTCGGGACCATGCTATTGCTGACGATGACTGCAGTTTTCTCCAGGGGAGCTCTGGTCCTTTGTGAAAAGTGAAGATCCCTCAGCCTGCTGGCACAGATCCTTCATCCCGCTGGCATAGACTTTGTAGCTTCCACCGCTGACCTTTGAGCCTTCCCAGCTCAGATCCTTGATCCAGACTTGCATGCGACATTGTCGTGGGCTCTAGGCCTCCAGGTGAACTCGTGGAGAACATTTCCATGGACTCAAAAGTCTTCAGCTGGGCTCGTGCATGCAGGACACTTCCACATATCTCTAGTGTGTGGACAGATCTGCACTGTCTTGCATTTGACTCTTTGGGTGTATATTATAAAATAATCCTATACATTATGTGTCCCATATTTAATCTTTTCCCTTGTAAACTCTGTCTGCAGTAGCTGTAATTGTTACTTACATGTTAACATGAGAAAATGAGACAAGAGTCAGCTGATAATGTTCAGTGCCTGAATTCAAACTCCCATATAGCTCAGCTCAAATTCTGTGCTTGAAAATTACCTCTTTCCATTGCACTGTATATTCTTAGGCTTTAGAGAAAGGTAACATCCTGATTTCTTTACTCCCCACCAACCCCCTGCCAAAACAAAACAAAACAAAACAAAAACACGACCATATAAAACAGTGTTCTCTTTGGGTTTTCTGCAGGGAACCTTCAACAGTGTGTGGAGACGTTTCTGGCTTTACGCCTGGGAAGGCCCGTTGGCACCCTGCAGCAGAGCCTGGAGACTCTGTCAAACATCCCACACTGCACGGGGCAGGGCCCACAATGAACAGCCATGGCTGTGCAATTAGCACTTAGGTACGTTACACAGATCTATGCCGTGATAGTCATGCCTGCATATAGCTCTTGCACTACTTGTCATAATGAAGTCTCGGGGCCGGGGATATAGATCAGCGGCACAGCGTCTGCCTGGCAAGGGCCAGATCGTGAGTTCAATCCCCAGCACAGACAAAAACAAAAAACAAAAAACAAAAAAAAAACAGAGAGAGAGAGAGAGAAACAACTCCAGGCATAATGCAGTCTCTATCCCTTAGTGCTTGGTGTTTTCTTCACCTTGACCTTTCAGAATAGGGTATTGAGGAAACTAAGGTGTGCAGTGTCATCCTTTTAATAGGCAAAGCCCACACTCAGGCTTAGGCAACTCGGCCTCAGAACCACATTTTACGTTTCTGTATGTTAAGTTTGTTTAATTTAGTTAAATTCAAGTTAAGGTCTCCTGCAGTTATAAAAGTCTAGGACTACCTCAGAAGAACAAATTAAAAATCAATAATAGGAACTATTTGTATTAATTTTCGGATATGGTAGAAATTGTCTATCTCCTGGGTCAGACTCTCCCAAAGTTAATTTGAAATTTACTGTTACACAGCAAAAGACCGGACTATAAAACCAAGGTTTCCTGTCATGTGAATACAGTGCTTTCTCTTGCACTTTTTAATGGAGGTCATAAAAACTAATCATGAGGACACTTGAAACTTTATGTAATATTGCCTACTTATATAACAAGATAATGATATTTTGTGTTGTTTAAGATACACCTGCTATTAAAAAAATCCATAAGAGAACATAATTCATCAAGACCCATTTTATGGTTGACACCGCAAGACAGAAATTTTAATAAGAGTAGAGATAATTGTACCATGGCCTAAGGAACAAAGGCTTCACACAGATTTTTCTTACCTTACAACATTCCTAAGAGAGAGACAAACAGCAGGTGCTGCACAGGTATTCAGTGTGGGAGAACTGAAAATACAGAGCACAGAGCAGTCAGGAACTCAGCCAAAAGCATCCTGTAGACAAGGAAGGAGAAAAATGTTTTCATTTTCTCTGATTTGAGCTATCTTTTTTATTGTTTTATTTTTTGATTGAGACAAAATATTTGTACATATTTACGAGGTACCATTCTTTCATTCATTCATTCATTTTGCTGTCCTAGGTACTGAACCCAGAGCCTTCACAGCGAGCTGTACTCCCAGCCCTTTTCTTCATTTTCTAATTATGATACAAATTCTCACGAAGTTTCGTAAGTTGCCCAGGCTGAGTTTGAACTTGAAGTTTTCCTGTCTCAAACTCCCAGGGTCCTGGGATTACTGACTTGCTCCACATGCCTGGCTGCAATGTGGTGTTTTGATTCAATTATCCATTGGGTAATGATCAACATTGAGTAATTAACATATTCCTCACTTCACAATTTTTTTTATAGTGAATACATTCAAAATTCTCTCTTCTGTTTTGAGAAATGTAACATAATATAGCTAACTGTATTTATCCTGCTGTGCCATAGAACACCAGAAACTAATCATAGCACTGCTCCTGCTCACTTACCTCTCCCCATCCCCCTGCTCTCCTGGGTTTGCTGAACCACACTCTATTTAAAGTTCTACAAGATCATCCTTTTTCTTTATATGTTACATGTGAGATCACATGGTCTTTGTCTTTTTGTGCCTGGTTTTTTTACTTAATATATCGTGTCCAGTTTCACCTATATTATTGCAAATAAGATTTTATGCTATTCATGATTGAATAGTATTTCATTGTGTGTATATATGCCATATTTTCTTTATCCCTTTACCTACTCATGGGCATTTATGTTGATTCCATGCCCTGGCTCTTGTTAAGAGTCCTGCAATAAACAGGAGAGCACAGGGATTTTAAAGGATGTTGATTTAATTTCCTTTGGGTTTGAACCCAGGTGTGAGGTATCTGAATCATATAGTACTCATATTTTAAGTTTGTTGAGAAGCCTCTGTCCGGTTTTCCACAATGGTTGTACTAATTTATATTTCCACCAATAGTGCATATGAATTTCCCTTCTTCTACACCTTCAGCAGCATTTGTTATTTTTTTGTCTTTTGTTGCTATCCCTGCTAACTGATGTGAGGTAATATTTCAGCATGGTTTTCATTTGCCTGATGGTAAGTGATATTGAAGTTGTTTTCATGTTCCTGCTTCCAATTTGTATGTCTCCCACTGAGAAATGTCTATTTCAATCTTCAGATCATTTTGAAATTGAATTATTTTATTTTATTTGTTGTGCTAGTGAGTTGAGTTCCTCATATATTTTGTATATTAACCCCTTTTCAGATACATAGTTCACAAATATTTTCTCCCGTTCCAATAACTGCTTCCTTCCTCTGTTGTTTCTTTTTCTATGTGAAGCTTTTTGATTTGGTGTAATCTCATTTGTCAAGTTTTCCTTTACCTCTGTATTTGGGGTCATATCCAAAGCACTCATCTTGTCACTAATAATACCTTTGTGTGAAAGAACGGGAAGTAGTTTTGTTAACACTGACATATTTTTAAGTCTTTGGTTAAGAAAATATTATGCTTTTTTTACAGTGGTTCAAACTAAATATATTTAATAGATAAACAAATATGCATACATTATAAGAGTTTATCCAGCACTATGCAAATGCCTGGATTTCAAGGATTTTAGTGCTGACTTGAAAATACAGGACATGTTTTGAATGTATCAAGTGACTAAATAATACAGGTTTTAGTGTCCCTTACTCAAAATATTTAAAACTTAAGTGTCCAGATTTTGATTTTTTATTTGACAATATGTGAATGTACATAATGGATATTTTGAAGATGAAACCCAAGTCTAAACACAAAATACATTTATATTTTATATAAATCCTATATACACATAGCTTGAAAGTAATTTAACACATTTTAGTACACCCGTGCTGGGACTGTGACTCATCATACGAAGTCCACTTATGTCCTCATGTGGACACTACTGTTATGAATTTGGGAGCATTACTATTTTGTATTTTGAGAGCAAGAATATTTAATCTTTAATAAGAATAGCTAACGTCCACTAACGTACTTCTTTAACATTGCAACTGATGCTCATTTTTGTATCATAATACCTTAACGACTGCAATCAATAATACTGATAAAATACAACTAGTAGATTAGTAGGGCATACTCCTGGGTGTGTCTGGGTGGGAGGTCTGGTCTTGGTACTATGTAGTCTTCCTCAATAGTTTCTGGTTCCCCAATCACCATGAACAAAGTAACTGAACTCTGCCATGCCTTTGCACCATGACCTTTCTTCCATGGGGCCAGCAGAACATGTACTGAATATGTGAGCTAAATCAGATCTCTCTTCTTTTAAATGATGGATGTCACACATTGTGTTTGGCAATGAGAAAGTTGACTAACAGAGTAACGTGGCTACCAATTTCATTCACTCTTTATAGATGAGACAATTAAAACCGTGAGAGTAGCTGACCTGCCCAATGTCACGGATAGTGTCTGTGAAATGCACAGAAAGAAACTACAGAGCACACATCTTCAATCACTGCACTATTTTGTAGTGTAGACTACAGAATCTTTAAAGTAGCAGACAAATGAGAGAATGAGTTCAAAGAAATCACTGTAGTCATGAAGTACATGGTTTTAAATGGTTCTTTATAAATGATTAAGAAATGTTCCATTGGATTTGAACATTGGAGATACCATCTTAATAGTATCTTAAAAGTACATGTGTGTTTGGGGAAATAGAGGTTTGCCACAAGGATTGGGGGACCTGCCTGGCCTTTACTAGATGGAGACCTATTCATCATCCTGTGTAACGTGCATCATCTTGTATCCCATGTGACTTCTTGCAATCTTTGTCACAATCAAGAATCTGTGGTGTTCTAGCTCTTCTGTTATGAAAACTTTCACATAGATAGATGAAGTATGATTGAATCATAGGGTGAATATTTTTTTAAAAAGTATTACAGTAAAGGCCACATTGCTATTTGGCCCCCTAGAAACTCTCCCTCATTTTGAACTTACCTATCCCCTTGTTATTACCAGTTTGTAGGGCACTTCTGGAAGTCCTTTGCTGTGAGGGTCTTTAGTTGTGCTGTCGTGTTGAGGTGCGTGCTACTTTCATGTACTGAGTCAATTCAAAACATTCACCTTTTATGGCTACTTTGACTTTAAGGAAGCTCTAGAAATCACACAGTGCCAGATAAAGTGAATAAAATTGATGAGAACACACTATAGTATATGTACAAGCTTGCATTTTTATTAGAATGGCACTGGGCAGTAACACTCACTATTTTATCATAACTACAAAGACACTCAAAGAAAGAGGGCTTTCAGAACTGCTTCAGAAAGTGAAAAAATGATGGGAAAAGTATATTTGAAGCAGAGGAAGACTTTTAAGGAGGATTAATAAAGCTGTTTTACAGTGACAATGTTTAAAAAAAATCTCAATATTCACCATAGCTTTTGATCACAGCTCATAAAAGCATGAATCTGATTAATTTTGTGTGTGTCCAGGGTCTTGTACACAGCAAACAAGCACTGTAGCACTGAACTTCACTGCCAGCTTCCTAGGCTGGGAATTTTAATCTAAAGTACATGTGAGTTGGTAGTGCTCTAAAATAATACCTACTACAAATAAATCAAACTCTTCTTTGGATGATATCTCAATGAATTTTCATAGACAGATTGTCAATAAACAAAAACAACAGCCAAAACTTTAAAACAGACTGGGAAACATCACAATTTGGAGGAACAATAGAAGGGAAAACAGCAAAATCAAACTAGCAAAGTCTTGACATTCAAGTTACTGTGCACATAAAATAAAATTAAAATCTATATAATGAAATAAAATTAAGTAACAAGAGTTTATTAAAAGTAAGCAGGTATAGCTGACACAAAGTCAAACAAGTGAAATTAAAATGAAACAGAAAAAAGTATTGCAACAGAAAAAGAATTCTTTCTTTTTTTTTTAAGAATTCTTTCTTTTAAAGTGCTTTAAAAGAAGCATTTAAATGTGAGAACAATTTCAAGTAAGAAAGAAATTTTGAGTGTTATAGTAGAGAAAACCCAACCTCAACCTAACAAGGGTTATATTTAACTGGAAAATATGTATATGGATCTATATGTATATATATATATATATATATATATATATATATATGGATTTCCATTTTCTAAAGAGTCAAATTCTGAAACTAAAGTTCTCAGCTTTTCAGAAATAAAAATTTTATTGAGCTCTACACAGACAAATACTGCACAACATATATTGTGAGAAACTGTAGAATACTTATGAAAAGACAGAAGCATGCTAATAGCAGCCAAGAAGAAAAAAGACAACTTTCTTAGAAAGGAAAAACAATTAGAATGACAGACACTGTTTCATTGACACAAATGAAAGTAAAAGACAGTGGAATAATATCTTTAAAAATTGGACAGGTTTTTGCTTCTAAAGGAGATGCAGGAATAAAAACTTGAGAGGGACAGATACAGAGGGCTTCTCTCCCAGAAGAAGAGAAAATTGTTAATTTGTTTTGGTAATTGACACATCTCCAAAACACAAATACATTCAATGAATATAAATTCAGTCATTAGTATTTACCAAGCAGTGAGCTTCTTGTTGATTTCAGAAGCAAGCAAAATATAGCCTCAGCTTTACAGGATAAGGTAGACCCACTAATGTCTCCATCTTCCAAGGAAGTCTAATCCCCAGAATCTGGGAAAATGTTTTCTTATGTGGTAAAAATAACTTTGCAGGTAGAATTAAAGTAAGGATCTTGAGAGGAGGCCATTATCTTGGATAACCTCCATGGGGCCAATGCAATAACAAGGTCTCATACAAGGCCAGAGGATCTAAGTAAGGAAGAGGATGTTGTAACCATGGCAGCAGGGGTTGGAGTGATGCACTTTGAGGACAGAAGCCATATGTCAAGGAATGGCGATGTCCTAGAAAAGCTGGACAAGGTAACGAAACTGTTTCTTCCCTATTGCAGAAGAAATATAGCCCTGCAGACCTCATACTTGAATTTTTAGCACCATACAACTTATTTAGGACTTCTGACCTCCAGAACTTTAAGAGAGTAAATTTGTGTTAATTTAAGCCAATTAGTTTGATGAAATTGGTTACAACAGCAATAGCAAACAAATCCACAGTTGTTGATTTTTTTCTCTTACAAGTACCGTATACTAATGAACTCTTATGAGTGATAATGAACCACTATTGTAATGTATATGTATCATGGAGAATTCTGTGAGGCAGAGTGAGAGGGCACAGAAACACTTTTACAGAGAATAGAAAAGAGCCAAATCTGGAAATTTGTTTACCTTCTTGGCAAACAAGCCCACAGGTGTCCGACCCCATCCAAGAAACCCTCCCAATATCCTCAGGCCTGAGGTCTAAAGTTGAGGTTCCCCCTAAAGGCTTTGCACCACACTGGGCCTCATCATACTTGAGTCACTCTGCTTGTATTACCTCCGAACATAGCAAAAACCCTGCTGTGTTGGCGACTGTCTCTTCCACAGACACGGGGCGTGGTGTGCTGAATGAACAATGCTTTCCACCAGACGAGGCAAGACTATCAAGACTCAGATGTGTGGACCCACTAGCTTCTCCAGGGAAGCTGGTGTGGTTGCGGCAGACAGGATGCAAGGCAAGAAGTCAATCTCATCCAATGTTCACAAAGTTAATACTGGACAGCTCTAGCAGTGTCATTCCCTTGATCCAAAGTTTTATTCCAATTAAGTTTATTTGATTTGGTACCTTAAAACATAAAACTGTACATATTAATGGGAGTAATATGACTTTTGATACATTCATAAATTTTATCTTTAAATCAGGTTAAACATACCTATCTCCTCAAACACTTTCCTTTAATCTGTCTGTCTATCTGTCTGTGTTGATGCTGCTACTGTGGCTTAGCGAAATAACTTCATTTGCCCTGCATGGTCCTTTCTGATCTAATTTGCTGTTATATCCTTCAATCAAATTAATTTCTCCTTGAACTTTTCTAGATCCATTCTTTTATCAGAGCTTGTTCATTCAGCTTTATCTGAAAGTTCCTAATGCTTTCTTGCCCCACCGAATCTCCGACTATATGCACCAGATTCCTTCTCAGTTTCTACCTGATTCATGAAAACATTACTGTGCTTTCCCTATACTCACCCCAGGTTTGACCTATGTTTTCTCCCTCTAACAAAATCTATAACATTGTTTCCTTCTCTTAGGATGGTCTGTTCCTTTTGTATAACAGTCAAGTAAAAGTTGTGTACCACATTTCTTGCCTGGATTTCTATGTCGAAATTCAAAGAAATAGCTTGTTCAACCATTTAATGCTGTCTCTTTCTATAGTACTTAATTTGATTCAAAACACTATAGATTCAATAAGAATATATTAAATTAATCTTATTTTGAACCTAAAAGTAATACAAAGCATCATAACTCATTTACTAGGAACTTGATGTGTTAGCTTACTTATTCCTTTGTTGTGCTAAGGAATGTTAAATAATGTTTCCTAAAGATTATGCCTGAAATTATGTCACATAGTTACAGTCTTAGTTTGAGGTAAGTTTTGCTGTTTTTAAGAAATCTAAGAGAAAGCACACTTTATACTTTAGGCATTTCAAGTTTTTTTCTTCAAAAACAACAGGTGGGCATCATTTCCCTAGGTGATTCTGTGGAATGCCCAGAAAATAGCAGACAGCTGCCTAAAGCAGATGCAATTTCTAATGTAATTATTAGACGAATGTAAAAAAAACCTGAATACAAAGCAACAAACAGATGAAAACACCTAAAGCCTAATTACTGATCACAAAAGTTTTTTTTTTAATCAGTATTTTAGATGCGACCACCTTGATAAATAAAAATGGTTTTTGTTCTCTAAGTCATGCTTGAGGTTTATGATTCATGTCTAAGGCAATAAAATATCAAACATAAAGTTACCTATGTGGAAAAGACTTCAGAATTGATCAACTGGTGGCCCCTAGTTTATAGCATTGTTTAAAGAATATCTCAAAGCTAACGAGCCATAAATAAAAACTAAAAAAAAATATGTATCACCTAGCTGACTTCAAATTTGCTAGGGATTTAGAGAGAAAATGGATAAGTATGGTAGATATTTTTGATATTAATCATAACACTTGTTCAAATGATATGAAAGGTTATAAAATAAGTCATTTAATTTTTTTAAAACACTCTTGAGTTGAGTGTGTACCAAGGGCTTCATTCAACTAAGCTGTACTTTATTATTAGGAACCCAGTTGGTATTAAGCACACATTTATAATACAAGTGCTAATTACCTAAGGAATTGTTCACATACATAGCCCATGGATTCAGGGTAGTTTTATGCTTTACTTGATTCCATAATTAAATGTATAACAATTAAGACATTTTTTAAAATAGGAAAACAGTGTTCTGTAGTGCATATCGCATGTGAATTTAGAAGCCAGAGTGTAACATATTTGACTGCAAATAAATCAGTTCAACACTGATAATAATTGGAGACTAACAATCTTCTAAACTGTAAAATGTTACTCCCTGAAGCTTCTAAATGTTATTTAATAAATTTAAAAAATATCTGCATACCATCTATTAATAACTTGAAAGCCTAATACCAAAGTGAACATTTTATTCGGTTTTGTTTTTCCAATAATAACTATACCATGGCAAATATTAGCCTTTAAGCAAGAAGGAAAAAGACAACCTAATAATTTAATTTTTAAAGATATCTTTAAAGCTGGCCTTGTGAGATTTTTAAGATTTCACAACCATCTACATGGACACACAAAGAGACAAAGATCTGTTACCTTTGTACATTGTCATGAATGCAACCACCTACTCTGGACTTTGCTTTGATCTTTTTGGTGTTTCCTTTGACTGTTTCTCAGGAAGTTCTCCTTGGCTCTACCTTTATTCACTATGACCCTGACTCACCTCAACTAGATTGGGAAAGATGAAAATAATTTAGAAGAAAATACAGTGGTACCTCGGTTCAGAAAATTAATTTGTTCTCAATTCTGGGAAAGATGACCAGGGTCATGTTAATTGTCTGATGCAGAGTTTGTGAACAGAAGCATTTTTTTTAAATAAAAAAGATTAAAACAGAAATTCACGATAAAATAATAGGAGAATAACAATAGTCAATACGTTGCATATTCTCATATTCAAAATAGTTACTCAGAATACAAGATATGGGCATAAAAAGTTCTCCAATTGATATGAGCCCAAACCTTCCTTTTCAATGAACTAAGAGACACTAGTAGTATAGCTAACTTGCATTTTTCTCCCTTTTTCCTTCCTTCCTTTCCCCTTTCTTACATCCTAGTTCCTTTTTCTTTTTAAACAATTTCTTCCCATTTCACAATATCTATTGTATGTTTTATGTCTCATTTACTCTTTCAACTTCTCACACCAAGGAGACAATATGATGTTTACACAAGTGAGTCTGATTTATTTCACTGACAAATATGAGCAAATTTTTGACTAATGGTTCTGTTTACTAATGAATTGTTTGTGAACAAAGACATTCATGAATGGGGCATTATTGAATGTTTGATCAAGACATAATATATATTCTGTTAGCTGCTTTATTCCCTCCACCTAATACTCTGTTGTGAACATTTTTATTTTATTGCATTATTGTCCGCATGATCATATTTATGATGTTGTTTCACTGCACAATGCATAAATATCATTTATGTAACCCTCCAATTGTCTTTTTGAAGCTTATAGTAGAAAATAAACTAAGGCATTTTAGCTTTGTCTTTAAACAAAATTATATTTTCTAGCTGCTGTATTTGACATTGCATAATAATAATTAGTGATGATTATTTTTCTCTCTTTGAAAAGGAATAGAATATACAGTTTTCAACTCAGAGCTGGCACTATAGTCCTTGAACCTGGAAGAGAGAGGTTGAATCGAGCTTCCTGCTCCTAGCATGTGCCATTTGCCTTGAGACAGAATGGCCAAGTCATCTCTGAGCAAAGGGAAGGCAAATGGATGAAGAGACAAAGTTACATGCTTCTGAGTCTGGCTGTCAGGAAAAACCAAAACTTTCTATGAAATTTAACCTAGGAGATTCACACTTAAGACTCCCAATGCTCCCCAGCAAATATGGAAAGGGGCCTATTTCTAACATGGCAAATTTCAGTGAGTTTCCCTTAGAAAATAAGAAGGAAATCTATGTATAATATAGGCATAAAACTTTTATCTTAATCAAAATTGATTAAGCATTCAACATTCTTTGAGTTTTCTCTTTGGTTATCATTGTAGGATTTTAACCAAAAATATTCTATTTGTAGAATAATAATATATTTTAAAACAAAAATATGTTGTCATTGCACTTAATTTTTAGCTTAAATCCATGTATTAGTCAAATATTTGAATTAGAATTCTATCAACATTTTCCATATGGAAGAGTAGAAATGGGTGGAGAAAAATGCATGTACCTCTTTCTTGCTCCTTTAACAAGAGGAAACACCATGAAACACCCTGCCAAAGATTCCTCGAAAAAATAATTGGTTGCATTGTACTTGTGCTAAGAGGACAAAATCCTAATTTATGAAGATGATGAGAGCTCTCACAACTATATCATAAAATAACCAAAATGACTTTATTGCTTTTCTGTGAATAAAGTCAGTTTCAGCTCACATATTACTTCCTTCATCTTTTCAGTGTCCCTATTATACCTGTATCTTCTGGATCACACTGTCCCTAATCCTATTTTCAATTACTTCTTCCACTTTCTCTGCTCAGTGCCCCTTCGCTGCTCTAAAGGATATTTACAGTCTCCCAGAACCACTCCATCCTGGGCAGCAGTGGTGGGGCAGAAGGCTGCTTTACTGCCCAACCCCTTCTACTCAGCTCGATTTCAACCTTGGAATCAAAGAATCATTATAATTTTATTCCCTATCTTTGCCAACTTCAAACTAATAACTCTCCCAGTTCCATAAAACTTCCAAATTAGAGGTTTAGCCATCAGACTGTGCCATACACCTCTATACAATACATTCCGAGGTACCCAGTGATTGCCTGAAACTCCAAATAGTACCAAGTCCATGTATACTGTATGTTTGTCTAAGAACTGAAATGTATTCTAAATTACTAAGGACAAATGGTGAGTACAGCATGAATATTCTGGACAAAGGGAGATTCACATTTCATGTAGAATGGAATGTGATAACATAGGATTTCATTACACTACTCAAAAGAGCGCACAATTTAAAACTTATGAACTATTTCTGGAATTTTCCATGTAATATTTTTGAATCATGGTTGAATGCAGGTAACTGAAACCATGAAGAATAAAACTGTGTATGGGGGACTAATATACATCTCCCTACATACTGTCACAACCATTTAACGATCCCTAGATTACTTTTTCTCATCTTATGAAGATTTTAGCTTTTGCCTCTCTGCTGGTTGCCTGTTATTTTTGTCTTTTGATTTCAAGATATGTTTTTATGATTCTTTGACACCCTGGCCTCTTAGTTCCCTAATGCTATCTCCAGTGATTTCTATTTTTCACGTGGTGTAGTTTGAATGTGTCTCCTCCAAAATTTAGGTGTTGAAACTTATTGGTCGGTATAATGGTACTGAGATGCTGCACTTTTAAGAGGTGGAGGATTTCTCTTTCCATCCTGGGGTTACGATCCTCATGTAGTAAGTAACTCACTTGCCCATCTCCCTTCCTCTGTGTGAGGACATAATGTTCCTTCTCTTCAGAGAGGACAGCGACGAAGCAAGGAGCAGCTTTCCCCCATCCAACCTTACCTTGGACCTCCCAGACTCGAGAACCAGCAAAACCATTTTCTACTCTCTGTAAATTTCCCCATTTCAGATTACTATCACAACACAAATAAAGTACCCTTTCAATTTATCCACAGACTTGCAAGGTTCTTACACTTTACCCGCACACTAGAATCATGCAAGAGAAACTTAAAGAAATGCTAGTATATTTGCTCTATCCTCAGGAATGTTGATGTAATTTAATTTCTATATAAATTCTCTGGGTGATGCTAATATTCAACTCAGAAGAAAAACAGCCTAGATATTTTCATTCTTAACTTTACCCCTTCCATTGATCATCTGCACATGATTTACTCCCTGCATTATAATTTTTCCTTCTTGATCTTATTGCTCTCACACTAACATGGGGTTTTATTAGTATCTTATTACTATCGTGACAAACAACAACAAACGTAGTGACTTGAAAGAACACTGACGTGTTATCTTACACTTCTCAGGGTCTAATGTCCACAGTGGTTGGGAGGGTTGCATTTCTTCTGGAGACTCTAGGGGAAAATTGATTTCTTCATCCTTTTCAGTTTTTAACACCTAGCTGGCCCTTGACTGGGCACCTGATCCCTTTTCATATTTCATATTTACTAGTGTTGCATCCTTAAATCAATCATTCTCATTTTTCCAGTTACTCTTTACTTCTGTTAAATCTCCTACTCTGGCTCGTTTTCCCTCCTCTGTCTCCTGAAAAGACTCATGATTTCATTGGAGCTACCAGGATAGCCCCACATAATCTCGCTTTCAAAATTCTAATTTTATCATACTTCGAAAGCTCTTCCCATGGATGGTTTCATGTCTGTATATGTGTGAACAGCTCCTTAACCTGGAGGTTTCCCCTACAATACAGAGATACATGTATATGTCCCTTCTATAGTTTCTCCCTACAATTTGAAGAGTAGAATGGTAAGGAACAAATAATCAGCTGTTCACAAACACCTCAGACTGCTTATCCTCTTCTCAATGAGAGACCTGTTCTTCACAGTTCAGTTCATCAAAAAATTTGGTTTTATCTTCAAGTCTGAATTTCACCATGCAGATTCCATCAATGAGCATACCTCTTCATTTTAGATTCAAATGTATATAGAATCAAATGACTTTCACAGCCTCTGCTACTATATGCCTGGTCCAAGCTACCTTCATCTTTTGTTTATTTTACCATAACTTGTTATCTTGGCTTCAGTGTTTACTCTCTATAATCTCAATAAAGTAAGCAGTACACTGTTTTTGAAAATGTAGCTAAATCATAACATTTCTCCAGTGAAACCTGCAAAGCCATCTTCTCCTACCTGTAAGGAGTAATACATAACCCTTATGACTTCTTCTGCTGCCGCTTTGGAATCAAATTCAGTCCCTTTTCCCTTTACCTCTATTTCTCAAGTAAAGCTGAAATCCTGACAGCGACTTAAACTATGTAAGTGATCTTTTCCTTTAAAACTCCACTCTTTTCCCTCTCTATACTTTGCTCAGTCCCCCACATTTCATAAATCTTGTTTTAGAAAGTTTTGCCTGATAATCATAGATATAGATATTGTAGGTATAGATAGATATAGATAATAGAGAGATAATTTCTTCTCCTACAGAGGTACTCTTTTTTCCTCAATTTTGATTTTTTTCTCAGTAGGACTTCGCTCAACATATTATATACGTTGAAAATTTTTTTAAAAGTAGGAAAATACAGGGTGTGTATTCAGAACTTGCCAATGGCAAATTATTCAGTCTTTTGACAAAGACTCAAAGGCAGGCAGAGGACTGGGAAAGCCACATAGTGGAAAGAAGGAAAGAACACAGTCATTCGCTGGCTGGAGGCTGTTGACCTGGGAAAGCTTCAGATAGAATAATAAGAAGGTTTGCGCCCCACTTAATTAGTGAAGAGTACATATTTGAATCATTCTTTTTGGTTCTAAGTTAGAAGCAAAGACAAAAATTTGAGAAGCTCTCAGTTACTAATCAATACTGACCATTTGGGCTGATTCCTATAGAAGTTATTGTTTAGCTTACTGGATTCTTCCTAAAGATAGGAAAGTGACCTCTACATCAGGCTGGAATCCTGGCCTGTTGAATGTAGATAAAGGATTGGTTTACTGGGCAAGTTCCTGTAGGTGATGAGTTAGAGTTCTAATTTTAAACATGATTTGACCCTTGCCTACTTATATATTCAGTTGCTCATACATTGACCTCTTTAGATATCTATTATTGGTCTCTTCCCACTGATATGTAAGCTTTGGGGAAAGACAGTGTCAGGTGATTTATTACGCTAGGGATTAGGTTTGTCGTTTATGAATTTCCTTACTCTCAGTGCCTTGCATGTAATCCACGATCAATATAAATTTGAATAAAGCCTGGATAGATATGATTCCACTATTTTTGTGACAGATTAAATTAACGATAAGTCATATCAAGGAAACTGTATTATTTAAAGTATATCGAGATGCCAAGATGCAGGAAATACTTTTTTTATTTTGCTTATGTAGATACAATATGTATCTACATACAATATGTAGATACAATAAGCAAATATGTATATCTCTGCCTACAAGTGACTTAGAAATGACCCTTAAAACTGCTAAGTTTATAAATAAGATTAAAAATTTCATATTATATATCCATTACATCTGCAACCTTGGTCTAAATAATTAGAAATAACATTACAGTGTGTTCCTCCATTTTATGACTCACCTTTGGAACCCAAAATAATGGACAAAATAAAATTGCAATAAATTCTAAATGTAAATCTCAATGGTAAAATATTCCAGTGATAAAGTAGGTCTGGGTCCTATCCCTCAGCTTGTTTGGACATATTTTTCATATATTACAAGAATGACTCCTTGTCTTGCTTCCTCAGCAGCACGATCTAATGCGCCCTCTGGTGTTCGGTGACATCGCTGCCCTCTTTGATTCAGTTTTTTGGTTTTTTTTGCTTTGTTTTGTTTTTTTTGAAGAGAATAAAATCGAAAGAAATAAAACATAATAGAGTCAATCAAAACAAAACAATGAGCATAATACAAGACTTCAAAACAAGACAAAAGGAAACCAACAATAGCTACCATGTTGTCTCTTGTTATCTTCAAAATAACTTCCCATACCATCAGGCACAATAAAATCTTGTTTTGAAGTCCCGATTCAGTTTTAATAATGGTTTTTTGTGTTTCCGTGAAGCATGCAAGTGAGCAGTTTTCTAAGTGTCAAAAAGCAAGAATATTGAGGTTGTAGTCTCTAATACTTAATATTTAGTAGACCCCTTTGTTGTTTTATGATTTTAGGGCACTATTAATCTATTAACTTCCATCTGAGATCAGAATTCCAAATGATCTTCACCAATCTGACCTTCTTTGTCTTTAAGTGGTGTACATTGCTCCACTTGTCTTTCAAGAAAACCTACTTATACTTCATTATTATTGTGAACACCTACACTGTTTAGGGTCCTGGATAAACGTTTTTTTTTTTACCAGCATCATAATAATGAACCTTTGCAACTGTCTGAGGTGATTGTGTTATTCTTTCAATTTCTCTGATGGTGCAGCTGACCCTTTAGGACCATAAATAATGGCCAGGTTTTTACAGCTAGTGAGTTCAAAGGCAAGATTCACAGCTAGCTGTATATAGCTTAATGGTTCAGATAGGCTACCTCGTCTACTACACGGTCTTATTCTTACATTGCTTTATTTTAATTTCACCAGATTCATGTGTTTTTGACAAGTAAAGCAGTCTTCCCTCATCGTAGCATGTATAGGGAACCTTTGTATTCTAAAGAGGGCCAGCGTCTCATCTAACACTAAAGGACATGTCTGTTATTGGGCAGAAGTAAGAAACAGATTAGTATTTAGTTCTTAAGGATTCTGAAGTTTCAGTCTAAAGTCCCTCCAATACTCACTGCCTTTTAAAAAATTCTTTCTGGAATGTTCTTCAGGCTTTATGCTCTTTTGTGCACCATAAAATCCACCCTTAAAATTTATTCATATTAACTCCAGAGAGGAATGCTAAATAGCGTCAGGATGACTCAGTCTGGAAAGAAAATCTTCAGTAGTCAGCATATGAACAAACTCACAAACTTAAAAATTCAAATAAACCAGTAAGTAATAAAATTTGATACAGATTGTTTTATTATTCCCAGTTGAAAATGGGTACTTAAAAGAATAGACATTTCCTAGAAGAAGTACAAATGGTCAATAAGTACATGTAAAAATATTAAACATCTTAGACCATGAGGGAAATGAAAATTACAACACCAAGATTCCATCTTATACTAGAAACAATGGTTTTCATCATGAAGTCAAATAATAATAAAAGCTGGCAGGGATGTGGGGGAGAAGGAGCCCTTCTGTCTTCTTGGTGTGGATGTAAACTAGTACACTCACTCTAGTAATCAGTATGAAGATTCCCCGAAAAAATAAAAATAGAAATTTTGTTTGATCTAGACATTCACCTTCCAGTTATCTTCTCCAAAGATTACAGTGCATGTAAATATCCATGTTTATAGCCACATAACTCATAATAGCTAAATCTTGGAGGAAGCCTGTATATTTATCAACAAATGAATGAGTAAATACAATCTGTTATTACAACTGGGTACTACTTACCCATAAAGCAGAATAAATTAGAGTTATTTGTAGGAAAATAGAGACCACAATGTTAAGTGAAATAAATCAGACACAGAAGCTTAAATAGCTTATGGCTTGTCTTAAATAAAAAACCCAAAGGATAAATAATTTAAACAGCAAAATAAAAGGTAAGTAATAGGAAACAAGGAGATAGATCATTCTCAAATGGGAGGGGGACCAAGAGACAGAGGGAGAAGGGGAGAGAATGGAAGGGGAAGTAAAAAGAATTAAGATGTGCTGTGGATGTGTACCAACTTCCCATCAATGAATGCAACCATCATGCAAAGCAAACATAAACTAATGAAAAGTTTTAAAGATAAAATGAAATTTGAGTTCTGCCTGAATTGCATTAAGGAATCTATTCTTGAATATTCAGGATTTATGCAAATAGGGGGATGGATTTTATTCTTTTTGGATTTCAGAGTTATTATAGAACCTAATGAAAGTCAGAAGGAATGACTCTGTATGACATTGTGCTCCATTCTGTAAAAATAAATGAAAATGTGTAAAACCTTTCTCACAGGCACATACTCAATTTCTGTTCCTTATTCCTCTTTTACATGTAGTCCAGCTCTGCTGAATTTCTGAAAAGCACCAATACATTGAGTGACATTGTTACCGGGAAAAAGTAATAATTTTCACATCTCAAGTTAAAATCCTTTAATTTGCTGCCCAAGAAGTGAGAAAACAACGAAAGTATCCTAGAGAGAAGGAAGAAAACATTGGGCGGTAGAGAACATTTTGCTAAAATTTTAAAGAATGTTGGCTTTCCATTTAGTCCAGGAAGTGAATCAGTGAGTGAATTTGTTGCCATGTAACATTAAGCTATTAAAAATAAATAATTCCTTCCTGTTTTCACCATAGAAGTGTTGAGTTACTATCTAAAGGTCGTATTTTAGCATATTTCAGATGCTAAAATTATCAAAGTGCTCAGGTCCATAAAACTGAAAGAGATGCTGAAGTGTGGGATGGAAAGGAGCAAGGGATTCGACATTGAGCATCTTCTGTCTATATTTGGGTATTGCTTCTCTATATTAAAAACATGATTTGGGGGATGTTTTTAATTTCTCTGAACATCATTTTCCTCAGGTGAAAAAGCTTTTCAGTGATTATGTAGGGAGTGTTGATCCTTGTTGTAAATAACAGACTGAATGTCTCATAAAAGTTCCATTACCTTAATTTTTTTATATGTTCCTCTTTCTCTTTCTAAATACTGACTATATTTGAGAAGAGTGACAATTTAAAGCAGAATATTAAAAATCATTCTGAAGTTGGGTTTTAGGTGATTTCAGTTTGGGTATATTTTTTCTTTAATTTTAAATAAAAATATTTCAGAAAATATGGTGAGAAATGTACAGTTACATAATCAGAAAAAGAATCATTTAATAAGTTAATTTAGATATAAAATAGCAAATAAATTTAGATAAATCAGGCTGCAGATCAAAGGCACTCAGGCAAAATGTTAGTCTGGGTAAATTCAAGGCTTATTTTTCATGGTGCACGGCAGTCCTGTGGTCTTCCATTATTATTAAATCTGTTATGACATGTGTCTAATTCCTAAGGTTGCATACATCTGTACTGCTGTTACAGGTTCATTCTATTCTCAATGATTTAGACACACGACAATATTGTGGATGTACTGAAGACATGCAGGCACCCACTGATGCTTCCTGATAGTTTCTCAGTTCATCAGATCCTCATTAGATTTAGTGTAAAATGACTATTGCCTATGCATTATGTTTTCAATAAACATTTGCTGCTTTTACTATTTAGCATTTGATTTACATGACCAAGTCCAACAATTTCTATTATCGTTGATGAATTTGACTCATGTAAATATTCTCAACAGACCTGAAAACATTCTCTAGGTACTTAGGGAGAAAAAACAATCAGAAAAGAACATTCTTGGTTGCCAGAGGTCTGCAAAAATATTTTAGGTCTGTTAAAATAGATACAGGACTATAGCAATAGCTACTCTGCTGTGTGCCATTTTTATGAAATGTAGAATAAATTGGAACTGGGGTTAAGTCTGCATGTTATCATTGTGAGAAGGCATAAATTAAAACAATGTGTTTATTTTCCACTTTATACCTGGCCTTCAATTCCAAATTTTTAGAGTTTGATTAAGTTCTAATGTACCATCTAGTCTACTTAAGTCTTCACTTCAGTAGTTAAGGAACTGATTCAGAAATTAGATACATTTACTGTTCATCGTTAAACACATAGTTGCGAAAAATTGTAATCTTGGCTATCTAAATGGAGTTTCAGTCTTCTTCAATCAAATCTGGGCTTGATAGTTTTGCAGACGAAAGTTTTCTGATTAAATCTTATAAAAGCTTGTCCAGCTGAACAATGTCTTTTGTATCTAAGCACCAAATACTTCCTTTATATCACCGCTTGTTTTGAAATTTGTCAGAGTAGTGGGACCAAGACACTCTTGCAATACTGGAGAGTATCTGCCACATTTGATTAAGAAAAGCAGATTTTAAATTTTGTCTGAGTCTTTTCATCATTAATCCAGTATTTTCTCCTCTGTTTTCATTCTGCAATGAATTGAGACAAACACTGTGTAAAATTATTTCCATTAGTAATCAGTAGAAAATGAATATGAAGTATTCAAGTCAAGTACCCCAACACTTGGGAAAACCACTAGCATTTACAACAGTTACTTTTAAAAGATTCAAAGATCAATGAAGCAGAGTAAATAACTCAAAAATAGACAGTGAAATATCCCTGGATTTACTACTGGATAAATAATGCACCAGCAAACAACAGGGAATGAAGTATTTAACAAATAAAGATAAAAAATTTGTACTTTAGAAAACTAACAGCTCACATTCATTTTTTATCATGTTAAAAAGAGAATTCTATAAATGACATAAGGGATGCTTAACATATTAAATGTGAAAAATGATACCAAGGAACAAAATAAAAGCTTCCTACACTGGTGTATCAATTATTCAAGGAAGGAAATGAAAATATAACTTACATTTGTTTATTTGATTTAACAATCATTTTCACCTATTGGAAAGTTCCAATATTCTTCAATTAAACTTGAAGTACAAAACACTTTTTCAAATTAGCTTTTTCTTACAATCATTAATTGAGCTCAAAACATGGTAAACAAGCTTGTTTTTTTTAACAAGCTCTTTAAATTGCACATCTTTATTTCCACAAATCTGAAAAGTATTCTTTGACTCTTCCCTTCTGTTTTTGAACTTATCAGCCAATTTTAATTCTCTTTTGTTATTTCTCAACATATTTTCCCATTGCTTTAATATTTTCCTCAGAATTTAATGATCTTCCTTCACTGTTTTCTCTTTTGTCATATTCCAGGTTTCTGCCAAGTCAATTGTCTGTTTTTAAGTATATGTCTTCCTTTAAATACACTCTGTTAGACATTTATTGATTTCTCTTAGTATGAAAATATTTGTTTGATGAAAATGAAAGTACAGAAAACATTTTAAAACAGTAACAGCACCTATTTTCTTTTAACCCATTTACTTTCACATATGAGAGAGAGAGAAAGACAATGCTTTTGTCATGACTATGTTGACTATGCAATTTTCAATCTACTTTATTTTCATATTATATAAAGAACAATATTCAGGATACCTCATTAGTAGAAGGATCACAGGTAAATGAATGAATGAATGAATATTCGATCATTTATTTAACTTTTTTCTCTGTGGGACACTTTATTTGCAATTTCTCATCACTAAAAGTAGTGCTCAGATGAACTTGTATTTATGAAACATTTATTAACATCTTTGATTTTACTAAGCATAAATTTCTACATTATTCAAATACTTTTCATCTTTTTCCTTGTCTCAGCCTCAGTTGTGGAATTATAATTTAAAAATTTCTACTTCAGGAAGCCTCTCTGCAAAGGCAGTAGACAATTTAATCAGTCTTGATATTGAGTAAACATTAAGCCAGAATGGGGTGACCAGCCAGGATGCAGCCCTGGGGTCCCAGGGACTCTGCCAAGATTGAAAAGGCAGAAATAATACTTGTTTTTAATCTAATCAAGTGGATACAATCTATTTCATATGTTTTCAAGGTAAAAATGGTCTTCAAGTAAGAGGGCTTGACAGCAGCATTTGTTGCACACAGTTCATCTTAAACTCATTCAGTATTTGGCGGTGACTACCTGTGCTAACTGGCTTCATCTAAAGGGAAAATTTTCTCACATTTTTATGATTGTTCTATAACTTGAAGTAAATAGCTGCTGAAGTTAGACTCATGCTCCTGCTAAGAAACTGAGATTGGCACTAGGTTTGATAAGAGGGTTGATGTGTTTTTACTGGAATCTTAGAGCCCTTGGCCCCCATGGTAGACAGCAGACTATCTTGCAGGAAAAGCAGAGTGGGGAGGCCTCAAGAACACACAGAGAAAGAGACCCATCTCAACATAGACCTTCAGACATCACCACCAAAGTGCTGGGCAGTAATGACACTGTTGTTACTGACCCATTTGATTGACTCCAACTACTGGCCTCAGGAAGATACTGACAATCCTAACCTGCAATCATGGTAGATCAAGTGGTTATTTTAAGCCATCATATTCAGGATAGTCATACAGTGAGAAATAATCAGACTGAAGCACAGTGCTGAATTTTCTCTGTCTTTATTCTCCTTCCATTAAAGTAAGAGAGCATTGTATTGAGATTCCGTGCTGGAATGCACTGGGGTCACAAGGTCGGGTTTCATTTTCTTCAGAGGATCTTGCGGCTTTAAAGGTGAAAAGCAGTTCAGTTAAGCAAGCATTGCTACACTTCAGTGTCTAATAAAGTGTCGCTCTTTTCTCAAGAGGAACTATACGGAGTTATGAAGAAAATAGGTCCACATCTGTACTTCTAAAAAACATTTAAATAACAATAGAGGGAAGGTAGTTCAATTCAATGAAGGAAGGAAGGAAGGAAGGAAGAAAGGAAGGAAGGAAGGAAGGAAGAAGGAAGGAGAAAGGAAGGGAAGGGAATGGAAAGGAAGGGAAGGGGGGAAAGGGAGGAAGAAGGGAGAGAGGAGGGAAAAGGAAAGCAGGGGAGGAGAAGAAAGAAAAAAGAAGGAAAGAGAAAGAATGAAATAAGAAAGAAGAAAGAAAGAAAGAGGAAGAAAAGATTCATTTATGATATTTTACAAGTGCATTTTACTGGGTTTCACACCAAAACAATCTTCAACCATGTTATTCTTCCCTCTCATCATTTTCCTCACAAGCCTACCTGCAAAATGGAGCACTTACTAAAGGTAGAAGTGGCCCTAGGCAACACAATGAATGATTATGGAAAGTCTTGGGAATGCAGAAGGGTGTGATATTAGGAGAAAAACTAGGCAAGCAAGGAGTTGAGTGTATGGCTGAATTTGTTTGGTTTGTTTGATGACTGTTAATGAAGTTTATCTCTAAGAACACAGAACAAAAAGTGCCAATTTTTTGTGACCCATTTGTAAGAAAGGTATAAGGTTATAAAGCTTATTTCCTGTGTCAGCTTAGTTCTGGTGTTTCCTTTTGTTATGACATACTCATTCTGTCTCTAATATTTTCATATGAATTTGACTGATATTTGTAAGGGTCATGGAAAAGGGCAGACAGCCATTTTAGCAATGTTCAATTAGCATCTAATAATGCATTTTCTTCTCTAAAGAAGACTTCACATAGGTATAGGGAAAGATCTACTCAAATCTATGCATGAGTAGATGAAAGAATTTACAGCACA
>RJWT010001294.1:38548-49900 GCA_004365215.1 Cuniculus paca | reverse complement strand
GAGCACACAGATTGGTCAAAAGAGTCTTACAGCCCCCAGAATAGTATAGAATGTGGCATTCAACTCTATCCTTACTTCTGAATGCTTTGGAATTTCCATATTTTTTAAAAAAGTATACAATTTACAGTGGTTTTCAAACTTTACAGTGCATCAGAATTCCCAGAAGGGTTTGCTCAAATACAAAGCTGGGCATGGTGGCATATGCCCACAATCCCAGCTATTTGTGAGGCTGAGGTAGAAAGCTCACAAGTTCAAGGCCAACCTGGGCAACTTGTCATCTAAGACAGATCATATCTCTGAATGAAACAAAAAGAGTTAAAGGGCTAGGGGTATAGCTCAGTGGCAGAGCACTTGCTCAGCATGTCTGAGGTGCAGCCCCAGAGCTTATATTTCTAACAATTTTCCCAGTGCTGCTTGGGTGGAAGGTCTAGGAACCATGCTTAAGAGAACTGCTGATCTATCATCTCATTTTAACCTAAATTGAGTTCCTTTTGGAATTAGATAAGGTAAAAATTAATAGATGATCATTAGATAGATAAGAAATGAAAAGCTCTCTCATTGTCCTCTAGGATAGCTGAGCTTTTTTGATCTCAGTCCAGAGGATTATACTTCCCCTTGTTAAATGTGCCCTTATTAAATTAGGTTCATCAGTCCAATTTGTCTGTCTCTTGGAGCCCAGTTTTTTCATCCAAAAACTTGTCAGCTGTTCCATAAAGAAGAATATTCAAGAAAAGATGGATGTTTTCTGAGGGGACTTTCCTATATGGCCTTGTGACTTTTGAAGGGGCCCCAAGAAGCTATCAAAAGCTGGAACCCGTTACACTGGTATTTCTGATGAAGCATAAGCAGAGAAGGAATTAATAGGTGGCTAGTAACTCTAATAGATGACAGGTGTTTACTATGGCTCGGGCATAATGCTAAGTGCTTTATATGCATGGTATCATCTCACTTTCACAAAACACATAAGAGATGAGCAATATTATCTCCAATTCAGAGAGAACAAAATCGAGGTGCAATGAGGTGTGCAAAGCTGAGGTGTGACTGTGAGTGATGCGTATCCAGAGCCTCTGCTCTTGGCTACTGTACTATGCTTTCCTTCTGATAAACTGCCACTCAGTTTACCCAGTTACAAAGATGGGACCTCTCTACTCAACTGACACATTGAGCACTTCCTGTATACTGAACCATATTCTAGGTCCTAGAAACCAGAAGTTAACAAATTCAAAATTCTCATGGGAAAAGAATCAGAAAAGCTGACTGCAGTATGATGTGATAAGTGCTTTTATAGACTGTGGAGGCAAAGTGCTTCACCAGCCACAGGAAATACACTAAGACACAAGGGAACCAGGAAGTCAAAACACTGACCTCCAAGAAGCTTTTCCCAAAAGCTAAATTTAAATCCTTAGCTTTAACATTCTGCTTTCTCCTTAGGTGGGCTGTTTGATCTCTTTGAGCCTGTTTTTTTATGTTTCATTTTGTTTTGTTTTTTCTCAACTCAGAAAGTGAGATAGTAAGGTATCCACCATGGGGCATCAGTGTGGATTGAACATGATCTACACACAGTAAGTGCTTAGTACGTACAAGCTGCTATCATCACCATCATTATCAACCGTCATTATCATCATCATCATACAAAGGTGTAGAAGGTCAGGTTTCATTTCCCAGGATACAGATGCATGTGCAGAAGGTCTGATAAGAGTGTGCTGGGGACAACACCTGGACATGGCAGAGAAGGCATTGAACTCTGATCTACTGATGAAGAGGTTAAGCTCACCCATGGAAAGTTCCAGCACTCATCTGACCCCCTGAGTAATCTGAATCAAGGCAGAGAGCTGGGGTTCATACCCCTGCATCAGTCAGTCATGGGTTGCGGGCTGCCCCAAGAGTGGGGTATAGTCCAGACCAAGGAGGTTTCCTTCAGCTAAAAGCAATTCCTTAGGACAGACAAGCTATGAGTGGTCAGCAGTCATCCCTCCTAGGAGATGGGGGAATAAGCTCTGAAGTCCTAAAATAATGTATCCCAGATCTACTGCAGGAGGGGCAGTGTGATCTCTCTTTACAGATTTTCCCCTTCCCGGTTACAGAGTAGTTGTCACTGATGAACACTTGTGGGGTTTTCTTGCAAAGTGGTCCCTCAGAAGGAAAGACCTAGTGGTCCTTATAACTAATGGTACAGAGAGAGAAAAGATGATGAGATCTTTACATAGATCTTTACCAGAAAGAATGAGAGGAGAGGGAAGTGATGGAATTAAAGACATCAAAGAACCAAGAAAGGGACAGAGATTAACACAAAAGAACATAGAAAAGGATTAGCAGGCAGATGAACTACCAAAATACATTCAGAGTTGGTGTGTTGCTTGGGAAATCTATGAGAAATAGTAAATAGGGTCTTTTACATTGTGGGAAGTTGAGGCAGTAGAACTCTGGGAGAGATGTGGGCATTAGGGAAAACATGGTCAAATTCCAAATAGGAAGCCTTACAGCCCTCTGCCAGGTGGTCACTAACACCTTCACCTCATTCGTGGCAGCCTCAGTCAATCCTGCAAAGAGCCCAATAGATCTAAGGTGAGCCTTTGACCAAGCAAAAAGCTGCAAGAAAATGTGAGCCTGTCTTTATTCTGCTCTTGTCCTGCTGACAATATGTTCATCAAAGCACTTAACTCCAATCCACACGGGGTCAAAGAAGCAGATGTTTGATTCATTTCCTTGTTTCCAAAGAAAAGAACTGAAGCTTTGGCTTCTGTTTCTTAATCTCAACTGATAACTTGAAACTGCCTAAGGAAAATCTTGTTCCTCTCTTTTTTTTTTTTTTCTTTTTTCTTTTTTGGTTTGTGCTATATACAAATGGAAGGGAAAAACCATCCATTTCATTATCTCAAGATTGTGAGAATAAACTGCTCAGAAAAGAAAACACTCATTGTTCAAAACACAGACACTTTTTCTGCAGATCTCAAAGGGGATCTTGTTGGAGCACAGCCATAATTGTCCTGGATGGGTCGGAGGATAAAGAAGGTACTTCGGTTCCATCAGAGAGTGGTCTCCCTTCTCCTCACTGTCGGTTTCCTTGGGATCTGCCTCTATGTAACCCTGGCCTTATCACTATTTTTAAGCAAACAAGCCCCTGCAGCCATCTAAGACACGAAATTTTCTGACCCACCTGATTCTTTTTTCCATCACCAATCATTTTACTTATTAAGCAAATCATGCTGCAGTTATCCCACTCAGATTCCTGTATCCATAATCTATGTAGTGACAATGACAGTCATATAGCTTGGGATATAGTTGCACAAGTCCTTCGTTGATATTGTGTTGGGGAAAAGAAATATATTCAGATCATGTGTCCAAATTAGCATTCAGAACACACTTCAGTAGTATTTCCAACATGGAACAAAATGGCCAAGGAGACATATTGAGAATGTAAATATCTAGAGCCAGTTTTCAACAGAAACAGAGAAACAAATGGGTCCAAAACAAGCTCTCCTTATGCCAAGACCAACACTTTAGATCTGGGACCTGGAGTTATTTATCTGCTCTCAGCCCTCCTGGGGATGCAGCAGGAGGTATTTATTCCTATGATGCTTCCTGAGAAGGCTAACATCTCTATGCTCCCTGTTTGATGTTGACCAAAGCATCAACTTCAAAAGAGTGCTTGGCAGTGATTGGTTCCATAGAACATTCAATCTCAGCCAATTTAAATTCAACAGACCCTCTGTGTTTTGGGGCTTGGCAGGCAATAATGTTACAACAGCGACACGGACATCAGTGCTCCCCAGGAGTTCAGAGATCAGCAAATAAATGACTACACAGTATGCCAATTCCAGAAGAGGCAGCTGCACAAGGGTCATAGCTGGCACAGAGAGGGTAGTTATTAACTCACTTCACTAGATCAGGTGCTTCTCACAGGGAAGACTTATTTGGGGATGAGTATTCCCTTAGGTCCCATTCCCCAACCTTTCAAGCACCACCCACATCCCTGTGGTGGGAAAGACAGTACAGAGTGACCATGGTTTGATCTCTCTGTGGAGCCACAGGGGAACAGGGTTCCAAAAGAAAAACAGCTCATTTTTGCTATAACATAATAATTCCTAAGATACTGCTGCTGATTAAAATAGCTTTTTAGTAAAACAGTTGTTTCAGTTAGAAAAAAAAAAAGAGGGGAGAAAATAAAGATTAGTCCAATAATGTACAATTTGACATCTTTTGCTAATGGAAATGTTCTATATTTGTGCTGTTCAATATGGTAGCCACTGGTCATACTGGGTTACAGAACACTTGAAACATGGCTAGCGAGATGGAAGAATCAAACTTTAAAATCTGGTTAATGGATACTTAAGTTTCATGAGCCCAAGAAAGAAACAGAAGCAGAATAACTATCTGCATTAGTTAGCTTTCCTATTGCTGAGATGAAATATCTGACACCCACAATTTAAAGGAGAGGTTCAATTGGGATAATGGTTTTAGAAGTTTCAGTCCATGGTCACCTGGCTCCAAGGCAGAAACATCATGGCAGAAGGGCGTGGTAGATTAAAGTTGCTCACAAAGTAGCAATCTTGATTATCACCTTGACTGGATTGAAAGACTCCTCGACAAGTGATTGGACCATAGGAGTCCTATATGTATCTACTGATTTGCATAGCCAAATGTGCTCTTAGGAGCTGGGGACACTCACAGGAGGTGGGTCACTGGGGCTTTGCCTTTGGAAGGGGCATCTCTTGCTGTTATTCTTCCTTGTGCTCTGCTTTCCGGATACCATCAAGTGAGCAACTTTACTCCACCACACCCTTCTACCATGTTTCTGCCTTGAAGCTAGGTGACCATGGACTGAAACTTCTGAAACCATGAAACCCTGTATTGCTTTCATTGTTTTGATTGATTTTATTCTATTTTGTTTTGTTTGATTGTATTATGTCTGATGGCATAGGCAACTACTTTGAAGATAACAAGAGGCATTATGGTAGCCACTGCTGTTTAACAATTATCTTGTTTTGAAGTCCTGTATTGCTTTCATTGTTTTGTTTTTATTGGCTTTATTCTGTTCTATTTTGTTTGATTTTATTATGCCTGATGGTATGGAGAGTTATTTTGAAGATAAGAAGAGACATTATAGCCATTATTGATTTTCTTTTATCTTGTTTTGAAGTCATGTACCATGTTCATTTTTTGTTTTGACTCTATTCTGTCTATTTCATTTGGTTTTATTCTCTTCAAAATAAAAAAAAATAACTGCTGCACTATTTGATTGTTTTTTCTGTAGATTATGAGTAACACTAGGAATTCATCTTTCAATGTTCAGTACCTAGCACAGGGCACATCTAGGCTGGCCAACAGTGATTTTTCCACTGGAGATGAAAGTTGGGAAATAATATGAGCTTGGTTTCTTTCTTCTCCTTGTTAAAGGAATCATCTCTCAGTGTGTTTGGCTGGCAGCCCTGTTGTGTCCACTGAGGTTATGGTGAAAGGGAGAACTAGGAAGATCAGAAAACTGCCTGATTGATGTACTTTGGAAAGAGCAGAGATTTACTCCTAGAAGGCAGAAGCAGGAATGTGAAAAAGGCAACCAGTGATAGATGTAAAAACCAACAGATAGCAAGAACAAAGCTTGGGAATCTGTGAGTGTCCCCAGCTCCTAAGAGCACGTTTGGCTATGAAAATCAGTAGATACATATAGGACTCCTATGGTCCAACTATTTGTCCAGGAATCTTTCAATCCAGTCTAGGTGACAAAGAGAGCAAGAGAGAGTCCAGCACAAGCAGGTGGTGTTGGAGGGATGTAAACAGGAAAACCAAATCTTTGAGACATTATCTCTATTGTGCCAATGGATTCAGCCTTTGTGTTTTCTAAGCAACGCTGTGGTCTGATACTGTTCTTCAACTGTTTTGAAAGTTGGGGCTCTGCTCAAGGCAAACAGGCCCACCTATCTTAAGGAAATGAAAGGCAAGTAGGTGAGTAGGAAAAGGAGGAAAAACTGTCTTAAGGGCACCAGGAGGGAGCAGAGTTTCTCATGAATGCTGCTAGTGAGGACAGAGATGCCAAGGCTCCAAGAGGTGAGAGGGTGATGGCTGCCTTTTTGACTTTCTTAACTGCTCCAGAGGTACAGGACTGTCTCCTTGTGTCAGACAGGAAATGTCCTTGAGCCTAAAAACCCTGTTTCAGGGTGGTGGGCACACTGATGGCTGCATTACACATCCCCAGTTCTGGCTGCAAAAAGCTGAGTCAGAGTTTATTACAGGGCCTCAGTCAGAACAACTTTAGTGAGTTTAGCTGGGAGGATAAAAAGAATTAATCACAGAATCAATTGACGAATCATAGGAACGGTGATTGAAGTAGCTGATTGAGCTAGCCATAACATAGATGAATGAAAAGTCAATCCTTCTGATCCTAGACAAGGGTTTATTTGTTTTATAGAGAAAGTCTGTAACTTGATAGGCTGATCAAAGACACAAGTGTGTTGGGAAGAGAGAGAGATCTATGGAGAGTATAATGTGAAGGTCTCCTCAGAGTTCACCATGATCACAGGACTCAGAACATCTAGGGCCAGGGCTGCCCATGGGGTATCTATTTACATGAAGAACAGCAGTGTCTTCTGATAACCACAACAAACCTTACCCTGAGGGAAGAGTGAGTTGGAGAATATAGGCTTGGATGAAGACGACAACAGTGATAAAGGAAAGGCCAGTGTTTGAAAGCAGTACTTACTAATCTAGGTTACTCTAGGCCACCTGTCTGTCTTAGGGGCTTTGTAACTGGGACAAACATGTGAAAAACAAGCACAGAAAGAATGGAGTTATGGGACCTAGAGGAAGGCACACTCTAGTTCAAGTCCCAGCCCTGTCTTATTAACCATGTGATCTTGAGTAAGTTCTTCATCTCTCTGATCCTATTTCTTCATCTATAAAAAGTTCAGCATCATGGGGGACCCTATGGAACACTCAGTGTAGTACCTATGGCACATCAAAAGTACTCAATCGGGACTACTGTAATAATGATTATATAAGGTAAATAATAAAAGCCTGCTTCTATGAATACTAAACAGTGGAAGGCTGACTCTACCCAGAGTGGAGCAGAAATGAGGACACTCTAGGTAGCTTCAGTGTGTGGTGATGGGATAGGACAGGGCAACAGGAAAAGGCAGAATCAATGGAGGAACCCAAGAAACCGAGTTTCTGAGCATCCAGCTCAAATCTCTGGGAAATTTCGAACTTCCTGGAGTACCGAAGGGTGGAGGGTAGGGAGGGTTCAAAGGAAAGTAGGGGAAGAATCAAGGAAATACTGTTTCTTTAAACTATTTGCTTTACCATTCATGCTGGAGGGGCATCAAAAGTACTCAATCAGGACTAAAGTTTACGATCAAGGCAGAAACACCTGGGTGAGTGCCCCAGAATCATTGTTATCAGAAGCTACACAGTGGTTGTCTCTGAAACCCTGTCCCTGTCCTCCAGTGCCTGATAAAGCCAGGTATCAAGAAGGAGGAAATTATAAAGCATTTTGAGAAGTCAGAGACCCACATTTCCCAGTCTAAGGGAAATAGTTATTAGAGAGCATAACAAGTGAACGTCAGCTTCCAAGAGATCAGATTGCATTATGGAGAAAATATAGTTTCTTTGGTATTCGTTATGGTTTAAATATAAAATGTTCCCCTAGAGTCTTATGTATTGAGGGCTTGATCATTAATGCAACTGTTCAGAGGAGGGACCTAAAGGGTGACTGGACCATAAGAGCACCCATCTTACCAAGGGATCAATCAAGTAACGAGTCCATAGCTGAACAGGCTGTTAGGAGGTGAAGGGAAGGAGAAAGTAGGTCATAGGGGACTTGGCCTGAAAGAGTATAAGGAACCCTGCCCCCCCATTTCCTTGTTGGCATGAGGTGAGTAACTTTTTTCCACCATTCCCTTCTGCCAAGTTTCAGCCTCTGTGAGCTCACTCTGGATTGAACCTCTGAAACTGTGAGCCAACATAAACCCTTCCTCCTTTAAATTGTTTTTCTCAGGTATTTTGGCACAGTAAATGAAAGCTAACGCAGTGTTCTCCTAAGTTCATGTTCAAAGACCTGCAAGTTGGAGGTCTCAGGAGAGATTTAGATTTCTTCTTGGGGAAAATGCTGGAGAGAATAGGATTCCTGTTGGAGAAAGCTGACATAAGGGAGGGGCACTTGAAGCCACCCTCAATGCGAAAGGCCCCTGGTTACATTATAAGGGCTATATTTACTATTTGGATAAAGTCAGTAATATACTGACCCTACAAACACTTACTGAGTGCCTACTGCTAACCAAGCACCATTCTTGGCATGTGCTAGTTAACTGATAATAAAGTTTCTGAAAATTCCAAGAGACCAAAGAGATATGAACAATAATAAGCCTTGAAGTTGAAAATAATAACTATGTTGTTAAATGGGATTTGATAGCTTTGTGCTGAGAAATATAGGATGAAAAATTAGGGAATGGAGTTGCATTCTCTAGTCCCCTCTCCAACCCTTCACTTTTTATGGGGGAGGGACACTTCTGCTTGCCCATGATGGCTATCACAGTGATCAGTCCAGTGTGCTTCTTATTCTTGCAAATTAGACACATCACCATGAATTCCCCTCAAAATACTCCCTCTCACGTCAGACACATATGTACCATCATTCTTGTCATGTTCTGAAGGAGTTCTCAAAGTTCTTCTTTGTGTCTTTACAAAATATGATTTTAAAAAAAGACAGTAAATGCTGCCGCTGACTGTCATCTAATGGAAAAGCAGGCTCATAAAAGCACTATAGCACATCCTTGTCAGGACTTTATTCACCAGATCTCACACCACGGGGTCCCTGGCTCTTCCCTAAAGTCAAAATGACCATGAAAGGTAAATGTTTTGAATCTATTCAGGACAGCAAGGCAGCCATGAAAGCAATGACTAAAGACACTCATGAAAGAGGACTTCAAGAACTGCTTTAGATATTGGCAAGAATAATGATGTAAGTGTATTTGAAGTAAGGGGGAGTATTTTGAGGAAGATTAATGGCATCGTGCAATAGTTTTTTTTAAATGTAAACATTCATTGTATTTTTTGGTAACACATCATATCTTATGGTTACTGCCCTTCTCTGATTTTAGAGCATCTACCTGCTCCTTCTTCCCACCCCCCACATACACACACACACACACACACACACACACACACACACACTATATGTGTTGCTAGTGCGCTATAAATCATGATGCCCCAATTCTTTTTAGGCTGCAGTAGAAGGCATGAAATAAAAATGTGGTCAGTCTCAGTTTTTCATTGCTTCAGGGGCTGGGGGGAGATGAATCACCAAGGGCTGGTGTGTGATTTGTAAAGGACCAATAAGATTTCTTCCTTGACATATGAAAATTAAGAGAAAAAAAAACTCTCTTTGTGCTGAGGCTTGCTAAAACTGTACACAGCAGCTGGAGCTAAAGGCTGCCGCCTTTCTCAGCCTCAAGAAGGAAGCTCACAGCAGTAGAAACTCATAAATTAACTCAAATGGAGAGAGAGGATGGAAGGTTGGAGGGAAGAGGGCAGGCAGGCACAAGTGCATCACGATGGCTCGCGTGACCTAAATAAGAAAGAGAAGTCAGGGAGGAACGGACTGGCCTTCCCTTGGAAGATCTGAAGGCTTGGCATACACAGGAGGAACACACTACATCTTGGTTCTACTTCCTCTGTGGTTCCTTCAGGAAATGATCGTGATATTCTTGGGACATAACATTGTGGGCCATCCTGTTTGGACTACTTTTGATTTGAGGGTATTGTATTCTTTGGGGGAAACTCATGAGTCTGAATGGCAGGCTCCAATCAAAAAATTGTAATGATGTATGGCTGGGTTTTTCTAATGTCCTATTTCTTTGCATCTTCTCCCCACCAATAATCTCTGTTGTACACAAGTATGCGATGCAAGCTTCAATTATTCAACAAATATTAAATATTGAACCATCATAGCTAAGCACCATAGATGTGCTATCTTTTATACCCTTACACAAAATCCTATAGATACTCTTAGTATACCTACTACAAATGAGAAAACTGAGGTCTCAGAAGTCTAAATCATGTTCCCATGGCTATACAGGATGCTAAGCGTATCACAGCAAGGATTTGAATCCAGGCCTGTTTCACTTCAAACAGTAACTATTTTGTAAGCAAAAGCTTCCATTCAGTTTGGGTGTACCGTCAGTGCCAGTTTAAGAAATGAGCCATTATCATTCCTTGCACAGGAGATAATTACCCTGCACTGAGCCCTGGGAAGCCCCAGTCATTTAGAGAAGTCAAGAGTAACAAGGCCCATGGTTCTAGCTTGCTGAGGGTTCTGTGCAGGGAAGCACTGTCCACCCACCACGTGTCTAGCTCCCTGACAACGGTAGGCATCAGGCTTAACCAGGGGATCAGGGGTCAGTGCCAAAAGGAGACTGAAAGAAGCTTACTGCACTCTCTCATGAAGAAAACTCCACATTAAAGATGAAATGGCTCCTTTCACTGGAGCATTTATTTTGTCTCCTGGGTCTTGAAACATAAAATTCACTTATTTTAATACCATGGCTCCAACTGATTTCCTGAATGAGATCACACACAAAGGAATCAAACTAATTTGAGATTACATGCCTGCTGCCCTTTCGTACGAAGAGTCTCTTCTTGCCTCTAATTACACTATTTCGTCTATGACAAATGCCAAGATGTCTAAAAGGATCTCTCTCTGAAAGCAGAAGGGCAGGAACTTGGGGGCACAAGGGTGCTGTTTCTTCATGCCTTAGTGAGCTTTTTTGTCAGCATTGAATGTCAATGGTGTACCCAAGGTCGTGGCATCTTGATTCCTTTGAATGGGAGTAAACCAAACTCCTGAGGCTGGATTGTCTATGCACCCTCCACTGTCAGAGAAATTCCTGCTACCATCCATGGGTATGCAGAGGGCTGGTAATAGCAGTAGATCAGCCCAAGTCTATTCTCAACTCCAAAAATAAGATTCAAAAGCCAGCACCCTGCCCCAGGCTGCCAATGTAGTTTTGTGGGAGAACCACTAGGTTCAGAACCAGGAGATGCCAAATCAAATCTCTGTTCTGTCTTTTACAGCCTGACTGACTTAGAGAGGAAAACCCTCACTGAGCACCAGCTCTGTGCAAGCTAGAGCAAGGAGTTTCACACTGTCGGCTAAGCTTCATGACAGTCCTTAAAAGTGGGCACTCTCGCCAAGGTGAGATGGAAGTGCTACCTGCTTAGGATCACGCCGCCACAGTGAGGAAGAGTAACAGTCTGGATCTAAATCTTTCGTAGTTTCTGAGTGTCTCAACATGCTAGCTGCATGCCAATTTCCTCTCCTAGAAAACATAGGTGATGATTCTTGTGCTTCTTGCCTCTTGG
>RJWT010001294.1:12029-38448 GCA_004365215.1 Cuniculus paca | reverse complement strand
ACTTACCCAAACACATTCTAACCCCAAAGCTGAGCACTTTCCAGAGGACAGACAATTCCCTACCCACCTTTCCTCGTGTCCTACCAAAGCCGCTGAGTCGTATCACAGGGTCGCCTTTCTACAGGCTGAGCAAATGAACCTTCTCTGAGCAGGCCCACCACCTCCACTCCTGCTCCTCCTTGAGGCATTTCCTTTTCACCCAGGATTATTTTTAATTCTATCACTTTGACCTCCTCCCCGAAAAGAATTTAAATCCTGAAGTCATACCTATTACAAAAAAGCAATCAAAATCAACGTAAGTGACTTTTAGCAAATTAACATCTTCCAAATGGCATTGTTAAGCTGTTTGCCATTTACTTCATTTTTACTTTACGGAAATTATTTCCACTTGGATGAATCCTATCCCACATAAAATATTATTAAAACAAATTTCAATTTCTCAATGTTTCCCCTTTACCATAAATTTTACCAATTACTGTTTCTGTTAGTGGGGTCATTCTTTAGTAGACATCGCTTTTTTTAACCAGTATAATGGAAAAAATAGAAGGAAGAAAGGAATACATAGAGATATAGAAAGAGAGGGGATGCAGAAAGGAGAGAAAAGACTGAAAGGCTTCTCTAGTGCTAATGAGATCAAAATGTTCTCAAGGGGGCAATATGGCTAGGTATAATCAGTGAGTTCAAATGATGGAGCAAAAAATACTTAACTTTTCCTGTACAATGGACAAACCACTGGTTCTGAGTTTCCTTTCCTCTTTGAATTGCTGAGGAACAAGAAATCTATTCCACCACTGGATAAAGACCAGACATCACCATCCCCAGCCCGCATCTGCAAGGACGCAATGAGGATATGTGAACTTTGGTAAATAAGAAAGATTCCTGAGCTAGCGACTATATCTTCTCATTATCAAATGAGGCTCAAATGTGACTCAGCATAGAGTCATCCTTTCCTGTCAAATCCTGACACCTCCATCCAATTCAGAGTGATTCAGAACACTTTATTTCAATCTCCATGTCACAGTGGCTCCTGGCTTGGGTATTAAATTCTCTGAGCAATTTTTCAGTTTTACAAACATTTGTGTCACTTAACCTCATGGACTCCATTTGCTTGTTGGAATAAGCACAGGGAATATCACTGACCATATTTCATTGCATCGACCTTATTAGTGACAGCTTAATGCTGCATCATTTGGGGACAGTGCCTGTGTAGCAATGGAGCAGTCAAGTAGAAGAGGCTGAGGAAAGGACTCCAATACCGTGAATAGTTCCAAGGAATGGTGATTGTGTTTAATCAGCATAAGCATCCTGGAGTCAATAATCATTGCAACTGTATTTTAGGTGGCTCCCCAAAGGATCCCGTACCTCAGAAGTATAGGAAATGGATGTGGTGCAGAAGCACAATGGTTATTTAGGGGGCAAGGCAGGATGGTGTTATGCAACTTTGAATCTTATCAGTTCTATTTCAAATTAATCAAATGCATTCGTGGTTCTTTCTCTATCCCTGTCTCAGTTTCTGTCTGCCCCTGTGTCTCTCTTGTCTCTCATCATAACTCTGTCTCTGTCTTTCTCTCTCTCTCTCTCTCTCTCTCTCACACTATTTTGTGGCTTTATGACAGTGTCTTCTGATTCTCTGATTCTCAAATGCAAAGAGTTCAGGAACAAGGCAGAGTTGGATTTTCACATAGTCTTCCTCTTAGTCTGTGAACATGACAGGTCTCAGTGCGAGTTTCCTCCTCTTTCAAATGGAAATGGTAATTCTGGTCAAACTAAGATGCCACTGAGATGGAGTAGAGCAGTAATACCTACATACAATTTGGCTCCTGGCCCATAACAACTGCTCAATAAATACTCCTTGCTTCTCCTAGCTCCTCTGATATGTTAGACTCCCACCAATCCGATGGCTGGCTTCTACTGTGGCCTGCCCTCAGCCCATTTTCACATCAGCCAATGAAGTAGGCATGACTGGACAGAACCATTTTTTAACCAGTTGGTCTCTTTCCAGCAGTTTCATATGGCCTCTTGCTGTAAATCACTGCAGGAAAATAAATGTCCCCAATCCATTAGTGCCTTTCCACCACAAGACAAGCTGAGTCACAAACAAGACAAGTCTTGTTAATGGCCACTTAAATACATTCCTGCAGCCCAAGCTGGAGACCCTCAGCCAATCTCAAGTCCTACCAGCTCCTGGGCAAGAGAAACTCCCTCCTCTGTGACCAGACTTACAGAAACAAGGGCACAGACCTGTCCTTTCTCAGTTAGGGAGGACCCCAACACTCCCGACTTGCCTAGGATAGTTCCAGTTTGCCGCTGCTATTCCAGAGTAATCAGCAGTGATCTTTTCACTCTAAAAAGAGTTGCAATCTGAATGACAGGATGACGTAGGGTATCTATGGCAACCAAGAACAACAGTTAAGATAGCAGCAGCTGTCATTTACTGACCACTTTCTATGCGCCCGGCATCCTCAGAAAGGTCTTTTATGCTGTACCTCATTAAACCCCATTACAATACTAAGAAAGGAGACACTATTATTATCTCCATTTTACAGAGCAGGAAACTAAATTTAGAGGAATCAGGCAACATTGCCAATGTCAACTAGCAAGCATGGTTGTGCCCTACCCAGGTCCCTTCCAGAGGTGGTGCACCCACTCCATCCCCTCCCCACTTCCTAGGAATGCTGGCTGCTCATGGCTCAGAGCCACCTGATTCCCTGGAGAACTGCACCCAGGAAGACAGATACCTCTCTGCTTGAGAGATGCATGCCTACCTTGAAAAGCAGCCCATGCCAGGAAAGGCTTCCCCTGCCCCTTGCTTCAGGGGGGGACTGACCATGGTTGTGCAGGGCACACTGGGAGCTGCTGAGGCCACATCGTTGCTTAGCTCTCTCCTCTGCCTTAACCTGCTTCTCTTACTCCCATTGTCCTGAAAGCAGTCCTGCAGCAGATTGCTTGAAAAAGGATTCCCCGTGTCAGGCAACGCCTCCAAGAAGCCAGATCTGTGACATCCAGTTAGCAAGTGGCAGAGCTGGGACCCTTGTCTACAAGTCTGACTCCTAACCACTAAGCAGATGTAAGACAATATTGCCTATAGAGACAAGGCCACCAAAGTCACATAGTAGCAAGAAACAAGGCTAAACCTTACATTCAGGCCCATCTTGTTTCAAAGGTCATATGCTTTTTCCACTTGGCCATTCAAACGTCTCGCTGTATAAGCTGTTCAATGCATAATTGGTAAAGCGAGTCCCACTGAGCTGACATTCTCTGCATAGGAAGCTCTGCTCCTTCCCACCGCTACTCTGAGCAGTGGTTCTTTTTGTGCTGCATTTAATCAAATGCCTCTATTTTTCAGAGAAAGTGATCTTACTCTAGGAAGAGCCCCAAAAAGTTCCCTTAAGCCATACATAAAAAGGGCAAAGTATCCATATTATCGAAGAACAAAAGAAAAACCATGCAAGAGAGGAGAATTCTATTTCTTATGACTTTTTGAGCAAGGTAAACAAAATGGAATGAAAAGAAAACAGCAGAGCTTTAAGGAGAGGCAGATCCAAATCCTTGCTCTACTATTTGCGTGAAATTTCTGGTAAATAATGTCCCCAGGCCTCAATTTGTTCTCCTGTATTTCAGGAAAAATATCTAGCTCATCAAGTCATGAACGACAGGGTAAGTGAAATAAAATAGGTATTTCTTCCTGCCTCTTTCCTTTCACTTCCATAAAATTTATACATTAAAACTTTGGCCCTCATTGTAGAGTTATACAGATGTAGCATGCTTTAGTTTCATGTAAAATGCATCTCCTATTTAATGATAAAAGGCTTCCATTAAAAATAAAGATCAGACTAAAGGCAGACCTTCATCCATGAGTCCATCCACTGATTCATAAAAACACAGACTGAGTCATCCAGGATCTCAAGGCTGAAACTTAACAATCAATGAACATCTTTGGCCAGCCAATCCCAGGCCAGTGGAGGAAGAAGGGCCTAGTGGGCCATCTTCACATGCTAGTCCAATCCTCCCTTGAAAAACTGATCAACTGTTTCCAGCTTTGCAAAAGGAAAATCAATTAGGGCTCTTTGCAATACTGTATCTCACGCCTGCATGGCTTTCTAAACAAATAGGATGGGGGACACATAGTGATTTTACTGTGTGTGTGTGTGTGTGTGTGTGTGTGTGTGTGTGTATGTGTGTGAGCATGTGTACCTCTCCACTGAAGAACAGTGGTGTGTCTGACTTTGAAAATAAATCTCCTGGCCTTCACCTTGACAGTTATTATTTCAAACTGCTTCAGTTCCTATAAGCATTTATGCAGTTACTATAGCATAATGCTATTGAATGCACAGGTTGGAGAATACAGACTGGTTCACACTGCAAAAAAGGCTCTTTTCTTAAAAAAAAATAGTAGCTACAACATTTTATTCTCTGAATACAGACATAAGAATCCTAGAACCCAATCCTTGATTTGGAAGATGGGTCACAAATAATACACATGCATACTAATGGATGCATATACTATTCTTTGATGGTTTTTTAAGGAAACCATCAGTTATCAGTGTGTGGTTTTAATTGTACTAGGCAGAACTTCTACCCGAAAGAGAAATGACTCCACAATCCCCCTCCAAGCATTCTTTTCTCAATCTATTCACACAGCAATAACTTAGTCAGGATCCCCCTATGCCAAGCACTGCACTAGGCACTGGAGTTCATGGGTGAAATGGACAGACAGACGCTCTGCCTTCTAGGTTCAATCGGCTTGGTTTAGTAAGAGTTAAACAGATTTGTATAGGATTCTCCAGTTTGCAAAAGCCTGAGTTCCCCAGAAAGGCCTCAGAGTGGTGCCTGAGCCTAATATGACCAGCCTTGAACAGGAGGGCTGAACCCAAGATGGGTGCCTACCGCTTCCACCAGGGTCCTCTGACCTTGCCAATGAACCACACATCTGCTTTTAAGGTGGCAATGGCAGGGCCCTCCTGGGCCATTTTCTTGCCTCTAGATCAGTTTCTGATTCTGGGTTTCCCTTCTCACCTACGAAACTGCGAGCTGGCTGCTGCTGCTCTAGGGAGCAGTGTGTGCTGGTTTTCAAAAATCAGATGAGAAGGGGCTGCACTCCTCTCTGTGGAAACAGCCAGTTGTCCTTACAAGCTTCCCAGTTTGCAGCAGTTTTGGGTCCCCCGAGCCTCTCCTAGTCAGCCTGCCCCAGAACTGGGGGCAAAAGATCCTGTAGCCTACACCCGGGGAGAGGCTTGCACTCCGGGGAATCCCAGCTGGGCGTGGGTCTGGAGAAGTTTCCCCGGGAGGAATGGACTCCAGAGCCCCTGAGCGCTCTGGGCTGCTCCTGAGATGGGAGCAGGAGTCCAGGGACCACGGATCAGTGTTCCCACCTTCACCCCGAGAATCAGAGGATGCAGGAGGCAGGAGGAGAGGGATGGGTTTAGATCCTCTCACTTCCCAGCCCCTTTCCCCATACCAGGCACCATCGAGGGAAGTGTACAGGAGGGTGGCCGAGCCCTGCACCCTGTCCCCAGGGCCCCATCAGCACAGCGTGGAGGTGAAAAGGACCAAGTACCAAATCCCAACCAGGCCAGTTAGTGGCAGCTGAGAGATCCTGGACAAATCTCTCACTCTCTGAACAGAGGTTTTCCCACCTGTAACGGTGCATAAAGATGACCCTAACTGGGTCCCGGGAAGTACGAAATAAGATCGCCCACATAAAACTCCGCCAACGGCAGCTGGCACACAGTCAGCCCACAGCTATTCATACGCTCAGCCGCGTTAAGCATCAGAGCCCCTGGACCGGCTTCTGAGCCGTCCTTCGGGATGGAGAACTCCAGCAAGACCAGCGCATCAGGCGCCACCATCCACCGGGTCACCGTCCAGCGGGCTTGGGGAGGGCGAGGGCCACCTCTGAGCATCCTCTCCCGGGTGGGCAGACCTCGCGGGTGGGCTCGGAGGGGACCCCTAACCGGACAGTGTCCCCGCCGCCGAGTACCTCCCATCCCCTCCCGGAGCGCTGAGCTCAAAGAGAGAAAGCGAGAAAGGCGCGGATACTGGACCAGGCTTTGACGCGGATCTTGAGCTCGCCGTCCTGCGGCTCGGGCATGGCCCGCCGGGTGAGCCGCAGCTTGTTGAGCCCCCCGAAGCCGGCCAGCACCACGGCGCGCATCTCCTGGGCATCCCCGAGGCGGTGCGAGCCGTCGCCGCCGCCGCCCTCCGCGGGCTCCTTGCTCGCCTCCTTCTCGATCATCTGCTCCGTCTCCTCCGCCTTCTCCGCGCCTTCCTTGGCCATGGCGCGCGGGGGCGCGGGGCGCACGGCTGCGGCGGCGGGGCGCAGAGGGCGCGGGGCTCGGGAGCTCTCCGCGGGCTCCTCCTGTTGAATGCGGGGCGCTCGGCGGCGCAATGGCTGCAGCGGGGCGCGCGGCACCGCGGCCCCAGCCCCCGCCGTAATCCGCGCAGGAGCCGCGCCCAGCCCGCCCCGCCCCGCCCCGCCCCGCCCCGCGCCCGCGCCTCCCCGCCCCGGCCCAAAGCGGTCTCCGCGTGGGTTTCCGAACCGGTCCCAAACGAGGCTGCCGAGCGTGGCCCTAAAGCCGGATTCGCCTAAGACTTGTGACTGAATCTCGCCTAGGGCTGCCGCCTCGCCCCCTCACCCAGCCTTGGGGCGCAGTACTTGGGCAAATACGGCTCGGGCTCCGGCGCCTGGAAATGGACAGAGATGAATGTCTGGGCCTGGAGGATGCCTTCGCCAGGCGCGGTTGCCGGCCCTCCTCCCTCAGATCTGCGGGGCCGGCGGGAGAGCCGGGAAGCCGGGCTGCTTCCCGGGCCTCGGACCTGGTGCAAGGGCGGAAGGCGGGCGAAGCGCGAAAGTAGAGACCCTAGGGCCAGCCGCGAAGAGTCCAATCCAGAATCTTCTCACTCCGGACCCCCGGCGTCCCCAGGATGCTCTTTCCGGCATCTCCAGGGGCTGCCTCGGGATGGCTGATGGTCTGCACTGGGCCAATAAAGAGGCTCCAGAAAAGAACCAGAACGGGGTACGCCCTCGTTCCAGTTCCCCAAGATACAAACGGCCTCTCCAGCGGGCGCGGCCACGCACAGACAAAGTGGCATTTTGCGTTTTGTTTTGTTTTGTTTTTTGTTGTGTAGATGTTGGTTCCTTTGAGAAAGGTGCTCATAGAAAAACTTGTACATTCGTAGACTATAACCAACAAAAAGATGGGTGGGGGTGTTTTAAGGAAAGAGATGCAATCGCGTGAGAAAAAGTAGGACTTTATGCTCCTTGCTGTGCAGTCGCCAAGCTTGGGATCTCGGGGCACTCATGCACCATTCTTCAGCCTGGGTACCCTCATCCTTAGAATGGGTACATTAATTTGGTTATCTGCATGTGCTAGGCACTGGGGTGGATATGATTTCGGTGATTCCTGGTTTTTACCTACGAGGAGATGAATCTCAGCCGGAGGAAAGGACGCAGGGTCTGTAAAATCTCAGGTCAGTTTGTCTGTTATGTGCTTATTTGATAGCTGTTTCCCTCCCCCAGCTGTGGAGGTCACATGGGCAGGAAGGAGCCAGCTCTTCTGCTTATAGCTGGGGTCATCTCCCCGGAGCTCAGCACACGAGTGATATTTAGTACAGTGTGATCGGACAGTGCTTTTTGAGTGAACCATTGAGTCGATAAACACAGACGCCTCTGTGGGAGCCCAGAGGAAGGACCTGTTGACTTGTCCCAGGAGTTGGCCAAGTCCTCAGGAGGAGGGGACATTTGAGCCCACTCTTGAAGGACTGACGAGGCAGAGTCTGCAAGCAGAGACGGTCACAAGCACACTGAAGCACACAGAACGGTGACAGGTGACAGTGCCTTTCAGAGGACTCTGCTTTGTCCTGGGGACAGAGCGTGGCTATGCTCAGCAGTCCCTGGAGGAGAGGCTGAAGCGCTGCTTGGAACCAGGTTCGAAGGGTCTCTTGTACCATGGGATAAAAGTTAAGACACAATCAGGAAGGAAATGGTCACCATTTCTTAAAGACTGAAGACTAAGAAATGAAAACGGGGTGAGCACTGCCTGAGTTGAATGTCCGGATAATAGTTGTGGTAGTGAGTGAGTGGTGGATTGGATGGTGAGTTACTGGAAGTATGGCGATGAGGCTGGGGTGAGGGAGACTGAAAGGAGGTCGAACTTCGTTAGGGAACCAAACATTTTACCTTAAGCCCTGTTTTCCAAATTACAAAACCTGTGTACATTGTGAGAGATAGTGTTTAGGCTGGATTCTCTCCTGAAACAAGAATCTGACTACCAGTGGTTTATTTTGGAGGTCATCCTGGGGAAGCTTGGTTGAGAAGTAGAAAATGAGATGGGGAATGATAGAAGCCAACGCATAGTGTGTTTAGCGAGCAGCTTACCAAAGTGCATGGATGGGGCTCCCACCAGAGGAAACTTTTGAGAGACAGTGTAGAATTAAGTCTCAGGGTTGTCTTGCCCAAGGAGTAAGGAAGTAGATACTTATTCAGTGAATTCTAGACCTGATTGGCCAAGAGCTGTTCCTGGAAGTGTTAACCTCCTGGCATTTCCATCTTTCTCCAGTTACCTGGGCGGAGAGAATCCCTGGGCAGATTCGATGCTCTCCACAGCAAACTGTCATCTATAACATGAGGTGAGTTCCATGGTGATATGGCATTGGTACTGATAACATCTGCAGTGTACATTACAGACTGGGACATGTCTATGTCCTAGACACATAGTATGTTGTGTAATTTGATTCTCAGGATAGCTTCGTGAGAGAAGAAACACTATTTCCTCCTTACAGAGAGGAAACTGAACCTTAACATTGCAGGTGGTCATGCTCAAGGGACACCCTGGGTCGTTGGCTGTGGTGAGATGAGGTACAGAACAGGCTCCATTGACACTCATCACATTGCCCCACGCAAACTAATTCTGCCCCCGATGGATGGAATTTGGGGGTTCTCATCTCCTCTTTTCTTGGCCTTCTAAATATCTCTGCTCCATCAAATCTCCATGCCTCAGTTCCGAGTGTTATCCTTCAGCATTAGTAAAATAAATCTACTGTGCAGTCAGCACACAGCATATTTAAGAGAAAATGTTTGTCGTATATGTGTGTTACAGGGAACATAATTATTCCCTCCAAGGGAATCTTCTGGCTGTTTACAAACCTCAAATTATAAATGGAAGGCAGCTTCATTTATCACAGCAACCCAGAGGGGACGCAGCACTGCCTGAGCTGCCCGGATAGAATCCTCTCCTCTGCGTCCCACATAACGCTGCTGTTAAGTTTTCCCAACTCTGCTCCTCTCCAGTGGAAAGTGGAAAGTGGAAAGTGGAAAGTGGAAAGTGGAAAGAACCATGCTGTGCGGCACATCTCCAAATAAACCCAGCAAATTAATTTTTTAAAAAATTGGTTGCTTGGGCATGCACTCAAAAGAGCTCAGGGGTGAAATGTCTTATATTGTAGGGCGACGTCAAACAGCGGCCACTGACGGTGAAACATGGTATTACAGCTTCCTGTGTGTGTGTGTGTGTGTGTGTGTGTGTGTGTGTGTGTGTGTGTCTAAGGGAGAGGTGGAGGTAGCAGTATAGAAAGGTAAATTTAGGGACACTTAAAATGGAATGTCACACAACAGAATGAGGTCTTTGAGTAAGAAGATGAGGAAAATAAAATTAGTCTGATTTTCTAAACAAGTTGGAATGCATTAAGAATTTTTAGAGAAATATATTACCTCGCTATACGTCAAGGCCTTCAACAATGTCTTTTAATAGTATACCATATATCCTTTGATTAGTATACTACTGCACTATCTTTAATTATTTGTTATAATTATTTGTTATACAAATATCATAATATTTAATCTTTAAAATAATCTCGTGTCCTAGGAACTATTATCCTATTTTTAAAGGGAGAAAATTTAATATAAACTAAGTAGCTCTCTAAAGATCACCTACTTAGTAGAGCTGGAATTCAAAGTGGGAACTGTTTGAATCTGATGTGTGGATTCTTAACCATTTTACTAGAATGTCTACAGTTTTATATTTTGCTCTATTTTTCACTCATAAATATGTCATATAGTAGACCAAGAAGAAGGAGAAAATTTAGAAGGTTAATAATGGAAAAAGGTGAAATACTCTGCTCCAAAAATATCTTAGTAAAATCCATGAGCTTATATTAAATGACATGTGCCATAATTTTCTATAATTTGTATTGATGACATTTAAATAACAATGGAACACAATCATCATGGACATTACATTATTCTTCAGAGAAGAACTGGAGAGGTATGCAGGTGGTGGGTTAAATTTCCTAGCTGTATCTCATAGTACCAATCCTAAGTGGTAAATTTCACTAGTATCATAGGGGATGAGGGCAGTGATTTGATACTTTTCTTTATCTTTAAAGTGCTGGCCTTGTGTTATTGTTTGGTACTGGGGATAAAATGGTGAATAAGGCAAACACATTCTCATTCCTGGAGGAACTATCAGCTTAATCAAAGAGACAGACAGTGGTAACTCAGATTTACAAACCCAATTGTCTCCACAATCCTGGTCACAAACCAAACTGGACAAGAACAAATTTGAATCAAATTTCCTCATAAGGAAAACATTGAACCTAACAGTGGAATTTGATTTGGTTCTTGTCCAAATCAGTTTGTGACCAGAATCCTGGAAAGAATCAAGTTCATGAATCAAGGTACCACTGTATAATGGTTTAGGTTGGGTTGACCAGAAGTAAACTATTCTTAATTCAAAGGATTGAATGGTTGTGAGTTTATTTGAAAGATGAACCCCTAAAGCACTAATAGGAGTCCAGGGAAGTGAGCTATAGAAGGAGAAGAAGTCAACATAATACTACAGGTGATCATTGCATAACTCAGGGTCAGTCCCGCTAGAGAAGTCTAGGAGACAGTCGACCAGGGATGGCAAATCTTTTCGAGCTTTCAATGATACAAGCAGCCCACTGCAGCACTTGTGGCATAGGTTTACCACCACTGTAGGCCATACCTCAAGTCAAGGGAAAAGAGTATGCACCAACTCCTGTTCTTGGTTGAGGGTTATTTTCTGAGCGGTGCTGGCCATGATTCACTTCTGGCTGGCCCTTACACATGGACTGTTTGGGGCAAAACTTTTCTGAAAGACTTTGCTGGTTTTTGCAACTAGAAGCTGCATGGCATACTGTATATGGCAAGAGTGAACACCAAGAGGGTGACAGTGGGGTTCTGATAGTCTCTCTTACAGATATTAAAACAAACAAGTACATAAGCAGTTAATCATTCACCAGTTTGCTAAGTGCTTTCAAGATAATATTCAGTGTGCTGCCTGGTAGGTCAGGAAACACTTCACTATGAAAGTGGCAGGACAACCATTAGACGCAATTATGAATAAATAACAAAAATGAAAAATTGGCTTACAGAAGTTAGGGTGAGGAAGTTGTTGAGGTTCCACACGATTATAAGTGTCAATGTTCATTCCAACTCTGTACTTTGGTTCATGAGTAATGGGCCCATTCTCATGGCTCAAGATCCTGCCATTAGATCCACATTCTAGGAAGCAGGATGGAGATGAGAGTGAGAAGGATAAAGATGCATGACTTTCTTTCTAAGCACACTACAGGAATCTACCATAATACATCTACTTACCTTGTATTGGCCAGCACCTAGTTGCATGGTCATGTCCTATTACAAAGGAGGCTGGGGAGTGTAGTATCTTCTTGGTTAAATGACAAAGTCCCACGTAAAAGCCAGGGTTCTATACCTAAAGGGGAAGAGGAAAGATGGCATTGGGAGGTACAGTGGTACCCTCCTCAGATGACTCTAAATAGCTTCAAATGAATGAGAGGCTGTGTGGAAAATGAAGGAAATTCTAGGCCTCCCTCCCTAAGACACAGCTCTATCCCAGGACCCCAGTCCCTGGCACTCAATGCCATCTTCTCACCAACTCCTCTAAGATCTGTTTCACTCTACTGGATTTTTCTCTCTATAGGATTCAACTACAATTTTATAATGGAAGCTAATAGTAAAAGCCTAGTCTCTTTCCATAACCAAAGGCTGCTAGTCACAGGACACTGAAAATTGTTTTAACTCAGCACTAACCAGATTGTGGATAAATAAAATTAGAATCATTTCACGTGCTTATATGCTGCCATTATCTATGAAGAGAAATTTTTATCAGTTGTTTTGCATCATTTAGTAAATGCAATTGGCCAAGTAGGGAGGAGAATATACCACACAGGACTAAGGAATTTAAGGCAAGCCTTTATGGTTTTGAAACTTTATTCATGCCAAAGAATATTTTCTGAGTGATTTCTTTCATCTGCTTCCCCTGCTTATGATCTAGGGTTTTGCTCTAGTGTGATAGTGTATGATTTCTTGTATGAATCATTACACTGTAATGCTATCTGCTACTTCCAAATGCTACAAAGAGCTATATTTTCCCCAGAATACTTTGGTATAGATCATTGTGAGGAACTAGTGATTCAGTGGTATGTAAAATGCAGGTTTAAAAGTAAACAAAGTAATTTCAGACAGGATCAAACAGAAACTAGGTTTGCTGGTAGAGGGGGCGGTTTCCTCCCTGCACTCAATTCTTTCCTTGTTTTTTCTTTCTTCCTTCCTGTCTTCCTTCCATCCCTCCTTCTTTTCTCTCTGTCTCTGTCTGTCTCTTTGTCTCTGTCTGTCTCCTTTCCTCCGTTTTCTACAAGCTGAGAGCATCCAGCTGTAAATCAGGATGAAACAGCCCTCCAGCTAATTTACTCTATTTCCCTGATGTCTCTGCTTTGAGCTAAGAGATGATTTCCCTGAGAGCTCTGTTTTCCTTATTATTGTATTGGCCCATGTCCAGTTTTCTGGAGCTTTTTCTGAGTCATGACTGCGTGGAGCTGTAAGACCCCGTGTAACTGAAAATGCTCAATTGGGAAGAACATATTTTGCCTTTTCTCTTCTGAAGTCAGACAATGGAAATCCCAGAAGATGGAAACGTGTTGTCCATGGGCAAGATTCCTGCCCTACTCCTTTAGTATCTCCTTCCTCTTGGTAGAGCTGAGTGGAAGATATTTCATAAAATAAAGAAGCAAGAAGCATCATCCGTTTATCCATCCATCCTCCATTTATCTATCCATCCATCCATCCATCCCTCCCATTCCTGATTTCCCATATACCCTAAGTAAAGTGGAGAAGAATATATGCTTTGTTTCCAAACCTTGTTTCCAAAATTTCCATACTTTGTTCAGATCCTTAGCTTAACCTCTTCCTAGCTATGTACGGCTCTGAGAGATAAGCGAGTTGTCCAAAATAAATGAGAATTGTCATAACTAATTTGGGGGCATGGTGTGACAAACTATACCATGACAAGCTCTTCCAAGTATTCTTTCTTGTGCATTATAGTTGATCAATTGGTAATGATTCCCTTACTCACAAAGGGGGAGATGACCACGTTAACATCATGGCACAGTGTGCCAGGGAACCAGGGCAGGGTAAACAGAGGTTAAGTACGTAGTCCCTGAGGTTGGACCACCTACAGTCCAGTCCTGGCCTGACCTCTTTCCAGCTATGTAAGCTTAGCCAAGCTCATCATTATCCATTGCTTTATTTATTTATTTATTTTTGCAGCACCGGGGACAGAACTTGAAACCTTGTGCTTGCCTGCCAGGTGCTTAGGCCACTGAGCTAAATCCCCAGACCATTGCTTTATTTTCTAAACTGTACGATTTGGATACTGATCACATCATCTTTGCAAATTTGTAGGGAAATTGACATAATCCAAATCCCAGTGTCTTCATGTTAGGATTTTATAATTGCCTTTGTCATATCACTTCACAGTTCAACAACCATTTTGTTTGAAAATGTTAGAGTTCCAGTTCACCTTTTTCCATAGTCTATTCAATGGAACAGTGGCCTCTAAAATATTGATTGAAGCTAGGGCTAAAGGGTGTTCTCTGGTCAAATTAGCTGGGGACATTCTGGAATGAGTGCAGTTAACCATATTTATTTAAAGGCAAATTTAGAGCCTTGTGGTAGCGTGGTCTTTGAATCTCCAAGTGGGGATACATAATAGAGCTTCATCCAGACTACATGACTCCCTGCCCTTTTCCCTTCAAGTTCCTAAGACCAGCATTTTGCAGGAGATCTTCTGGGGAAGGCTGCTGTAGATAAGTCAATGGTTAAGTCAATGGTTAAGTGAGCATCTGCTTAAGGTTAGACACTGCCCAAGGGACATTCAGAGAAATATGGCATGACCCTGCCCTCATATTGCTGAGAGATTTATTCAGAGAAAACAAACCCATAAACATGAGAAGATTCAACTCTAAACTGGACCAAGATCATCAGACAATTGAGGTGGATCTGATAGGGTCACCATAGGGATTGGTGAGGACTGTGGTAGACAGGAATGTAAGTGACATTCTAAAGAGAGAATCATCAGCTTACATTTGACACATCATTACCATATGTGCTTAGGGCTGCTGGCTCTTACAAATGTTCACAAGAAGTCAGAAGGCTAGATTTTTATGTGAACTATGCCAAATTTATAAAACCTGGGCAACGATGGCATAAGATGAACAAAACACATCTGCGTACCAAATTTAGTCCATGTGGCTCCAATCTGTAATCTTTGCTCTGTGTCAGTGGTTCTCAGGCAAGGGTAATTTTGCTTCTTGGAACATATGACAAAATACTCGACACCTGCAACTTAAAAAATAAGATTATTTCGGCTCACATTTTTAGCCCAAAGTAGGCTGACTCCAAGGCAGGAAGGGAAGGCAGAGGGGAGTGGTGAAGAACTACTCGTGACATTCCCTTGACAGGAAGCAGTCAAGGGAGGAGCTGGGAAGGGAGATATAAACTTGTAGGTAACACCCACAGTGACCCACCTCTTCGGGCCAGGCCCTACTTCCTAACACCTGTCAGTTATAAAACCTCATTATCCAATCACCTTGCAAAGGTCCGAACTATGATCTCATGAAGATTCAGGGGGACATCTAGATGTAAATTATAACACAATGCCAAGACTGAAAAACCCTGCTGTAAGCCCTCAGGAGCGAGGTCTGTGGTTTTTGACTTGCTACCTGTACGACTTTGGAAATGTCCTTGCTATACTTGGTAAAAGAAGGTACTTGTACTAATTGATGCTCCAGGGACTCTACAGCCCAGGGGCTGAGGTCATATCAGTGCTGTGGGTTGGCAGTGACCTGGCACAAGGACTCGCTGTACAGAAATGACATTGATCGGAAATGATAGCTACTGGTGTGGCAGTATGCACCGGGAGAATGTCCCCAACCTGGGATACTGTTTGTCTTTTTGATGAGTTCAGAAGCCTACTTCATGCAGGTCTTTCTGCAGACACTTGAATAAATTTAAAGCTGATATTAAAAGGCTATTAAATCATTCTGGGCAATTTTGTTTTAGAGACTGTTCCTATTTCGTTGGGAAAAAAAATCAAAAGACATTTAATTTAATATACCACTGCCTTTCTGAATAGAGACAGTCTCTCAGATATTGATTTTGAGTTTTGGCATGACATGTGCCTGTTTATCTAGTTGATCATCAGGAATACAGGTGGTCTTTTATCTTAAGGACTTAGTTCAGTCATGCCCACAGTAGAATTGAGTCAGGGTGCAGGATGGGGTATGTGGGAGAGGGGTGATGCTTAGACCAAGATAATCAGTAATAAAGAAGGACAGAAAGCACATGAAGATACTAAAGACTGGAGTCTCCAATACAGGGTCTTGGCACCTTACTATTCATGCCTGTATCCAGGCAATGTGACTCTGGGCTGCTGGAAAAAAAAGAAACCCATAAACTGAGTGGTTTATAAGCAAGAGTGATTTATTTCTCACAGTTCTGGAGCTTGGGAATCTAAAATGACAGTGCTGGAAGATTCCGTGTCTGGTGAGAGCTGTTTCTTGGTTCTTAGGAGGGGCTTCTAGCTATGTTCTCACATGGTAGAAGGGACAGGGGAGCTCCCGTGGACCTCTTCTATAAGGGAGCTAATTCTATTCCCAAGGGTTCTGCTGCCATGACACAACCCTCCCAAAGGCCAGCATCTTCTAACACCATCCCTTTGGGGGTGAGGTTTGCAATGTACAAATTTGGGAGGCTTAGGTTTTCCACAAAGCAAACCTGTAGCTAGCATTTGAGAGCAGTGGGGGGAGCACTGTCATGGGAATAGGGAAATCACACGGGAAATTGATGAAAGGAAGTTGGAAGTGTTGTATTTCCAAACAAGTGGATACCTGGGACTTGTGCCCCCTGAGAAATTCTGGAAGACAGCATGAGTCATGCTTTTGAGTTATCCCAAATAGCCATCAATGGAGTTGGGATATTTATGCACCAGTAATCCACCCCACCCCCACCGCGTGTCGATAGCTGCTTTCAGGTGATTGATTTTCAGAACTTTTGACTTGCCGTGCCTCCAGAGCACTCAGGCTTCCATAGCAAAAGTCTTTACACACAGGTAGCAAGCATGCAGCGAGCAGTTTATGGAGGACGGAGGTGAGTGCCAAGGGGGTACGGGCTGGGGAATGATGGCACCTGCTAGAGCATATTGATTCAAATTGTTATTGTCATTGTCCTAGTGGCATGAATGCAAGCCAACTGCAATATCCTTATGCTTACAGCTCTTATAGTTAACTCTTAAAAAAGCAAAACATGCTCAAGCCTTACATTTTGAGAGCAGTGAAAAGCAATGCATGTCAAAATAACAATAGCTCGATGTGATACAGGGGGTCGTTTGGTTAAAGAAAATCAAGGTTTGCAATGCAAATTTGTGCTGACTACCAAGGGGCATGTTATGTTGAACCCAGCATGGTTATAATGTCCTGTAATAACTAGACTGCCCCTACTTTTCTATCTTCCAGCTGCTGCCAAAAGTCAATCCTGCAACTATGAGGCCATTTAGCATTTACTCAGCCAAAGCATATCATTTTGTATGAACTTTTAAAAAATATCAGACGAAGTTCTTAATTGAAATTGGCTGATTTAACATATTAAGGAAATAAATCAATGGAGAGGATGCTGGGCAGCTCACAGAATCCCTGAGAAGTCTGCAGAAAGGGTTGATGTAAGACAGAGGGGTATAAAGCCAAGATTTCAGTGTGTTTGTTATGATTTGCCTAGGGTTTGAGTGTGTTTCCCAAAGGTTCTTAAGCTGGAGGCTTGCTTCCCGGTGCAGTGGTGTTAGGTGTTAAGAGGTAGGGCCTAATGGAAGTAATTGGGTCAGCTCAGAAGGGATTAACGTTGGTCTCATGCAGTAGGTTAGTTCTCACTGGAGCAGGCTGCTATGAAGCAAGGTAACCCCATACAGTTGCCCCACTCGCCATGCAACTGTTTCTACTCCTCATTATCTTCCATGTTGAGACACGACCAAGGGGGCCCTTTCTAGAGGCTAGTAGATGGGGCTGCTGGATGTTGGACTTCTCGCCTAAAAATCTGTGAGCTAAATAAACCTCTTTTCTTTATAAGGTACTCAGCCTTAGGTATTTTGTTACGACAACACAAAACAGACCTTTGTAGTATTCATAAGAATGGAAAAAATGTTCTGGGGAAATACTCAAGGACAACTTGGCTTTTCAAAGTCCTTGTTTTGTAAATAAAGCTGAAAGGAAACCTATTAACCAAGACTCCTTGAACAGCTGTTCTCACTGAGTTTGGTTAACCCACAAGAGCTTCTTCCTAAGGCTAATATTGTCTGGTAAATGTCTTGAGATTTTTTTCTTTATGCATGTCTGTATTTTCTAATTTTCTTACAATTAACATTCATTGCTTTCATAATTAACATTTTAAATGACTGTGTTTTAAGAACAAATGTTCCTGCATAGGTTTCTCTCAGCTTTATAGGTGAGAGACACAAGAAGTAATTTTTAGTAAGTGAATAGCTATGTGGTTTGCAGCATTTTTGTGTATATCATCCGTGAATTGACACAGCAATAACCTGTGAAGTAGGTACTACTTTTATCTTAATTTTACTGCTGTATACAAGAGACAGAAGGTGGAGGGATTGCACGCTGCTAGAGATGGAAAATTTGGGTTCAACCCAGCTTGACTGGTTCCAAAACCCATATTATTTTTACCACACCATCTGCTACCTGGTTCCCAAAGGATCTTCTGGAGGACTCTCACCCTGCTTTTTGTATACCAGACTCTGTCCTCAAACTGGCTCTGAGAAGTCAAGGCTCCTTTTCAGCGGGGAAGGATAAGTATTTTGTCTCTCTGATTGAAACAACCAATGAACATTTACCAGTGGCGTGGATTTATTTCCACCCTTGCTCCTCTTTCTGAGTTAATCGTATCTAGCACAGTATTAGGATAATAGTGTCTGATGATAGGATATGAGGTGGAGAAAGAGGAAGCTCTCTGGGATAATGCAGAGGTGGCCTTACATGTGGTCAGGTAGATCCCAGGGGCCAGGGTGAACCTGCTTTTCTACCCAGTGGGCTACCCAGAAAGAAATGAACAAATGAGTGTGCACATAAATGAGAAGCAGCTCTCTCTTTTAGGTGGAGAGACCTAAAGGCTTAAAGATACCAAGACAAGCAGACAGAAGGAATAGATAGAATTTCCAGAGGAGGAAAGTACATTGTTAGTTTCCTAATTCCATAATAGGGAGTGGGAAGTCTCCATTGATGGAAGATTCTATCTCTGCCTAGTTACTAGGAAAATTGTTGCTACACTGAAGATATAAGTGAGCCCCTGAACCTGGGCTTGGTATGGGTTGGGTGGTACAACTGAAGCCCAAAATATGGAACAGTTTGACAGATGAAAAACCTTATCTTGCATTGACCCTGACCATGTAAGGGACTAACCAATGTTAAGTTACCAGTGGTTTATTTTGTCTTCTTGTCTGGGCTGAATTAATTTTATTTTTCAATATATGAAACATCAATACACTTTCAGAAGTCAAGATTATACAAAAGGCATAATTGAATTAGTGCTCCCCCCGCTTTTGCATCCCTTCCATCCTCTTCTTCCTTCCCACCCCTTTCAGGTAACCAATTTCATTATCTCTTGCTTATTCTCTGTGTTTCTTCTTGAAAAGATTAGCAGATGTATATGTATGTGTGTCTTCTTTTTCCTCTTCCAACACAAAAGGTAGCATTGCTGTATGTAAGCTTTTTTGCACTTTGGTTCTTTTCTTTCCTTTTTTTTTTCTCAACAATGTCTCCTGGCAATTACTCTATAATCATCTCATAGAGCTTTTCTTTATTTCACTTATAGCTACCTAGTAACCGAGTGTGTGTATAACAATGTTCATTCTTACTTAGTTTTTAACATTTGATAACTCATTCAATTTTTAAAATGAAACACGTCACATTTGTGAGCTGTAAGTTTATGATCACAGGTCTGGGAATTTGAATAGAGTCAAAAATGACCCCGGAGACAGAGGAGGTGTGTAGGTGGGGTGTTTGGGGAGCAGTAGCGGCCAGTTCAGGATTGGCTGTTACGAACCTTTCCCAAGCCAGCAAAAGGGTCATGGGTTTAACAAATGATTGGAGCCCTTGCTCTAACCATTCACAGTACACCAGGGAGGAGACAGAGGTGAGAAGAAAGGGATTATGGGGAGGCAGCTCCCAAGAGGCTGAGCCTGGGTACTAGGAGCCTCAGCTTTGGCAAAGCCCTGCACTCGAGCCCTAACTGGGAACAAACGGAAACGCCCCCCTTGAGGAGCATCTCGGTATGGACCACGCACCTTCTGAGTGAACCGTGCTCTTTGTGATACCTCCAGGGTTTTCACAAGCAGGAAGGATATGCATTGTTGTATTTTCTGCCATTCTGGAGGGATGGGGATCAGCCAAGACTATCTTTATGTACAGTCATCCCTCTGTATCTGTGAGGACTGCTTCTAGGATTCCTCTTGGCTACCAAACTCCTCAGCTGCTCAAGTCCCTTATGCAACATGGTGCAATATTTGCATGTAACTCAGGTTCATTCTCCCATGTACTTTAAATAACCTCTAAACTACTTATAATACTCACTACAAGGGAAATGCTGTTTAAATAGTCATACTGTATTGTTGAGGGACTAACAGCTAGAAAAAATTTGTACACGTTCAGTACAGATATGATTTCCTTTTTTTCAACTACTTCGATTAGCAGTTGGTATTTACTTATGTGTTCCTAGCTGACATCAGAGAGCTATTAGTAGGTTAAATTTTATTCAAAGAAGCAAATACAACACTACTGTCTGTGTGTATTGGAGGTACTGTAGAGCCATTCTGCCTTCTTATATACTATTTGATTCTCACAGAACTTTTGGCAGGAAGATATTATTCCAACTTTAAAAGTTTCAAATCTAAGATCCAAAGACATTGTTTTGTTTGTTTGTTTGTTTGTTGTTTTGCCTAAGACTACACAATAAAATTGTGGCAAAATTGGAATTTGTACCCTCTGTCTGACTTCAAAATTTCTAGTCCATCTTTCCAAAGTGTAGTACCTTTCAAAATAATATCCATAATAAATTCGTGGTCACAGAAATCATACTCCTTCTGAGAATTAAAATAAAAAACATACTTCTGTGTGTTTTGTTCCTTCTCTTCAAAGTTCAGGAAGTATAGAAAAATAAAAAATATGCCTCAGAGTCTGCACAAACAAGTCTGTAAATATCCAGGAGTGTTTTTGAACGAGCAATTGAAACAGTCACGGATATTTCTTTGGCATGTTTTGTGAATTGCATAACTTAATTCTACCTCTTGGTTGGGGAAGAGGAAATTCACTTTCAATAGCCAGGGAAATGATGAGAACATCAAGAAGTGCTACAAGGCGAATTAATTAAATTGATGATCAAAGTGTTGTTTGGCTTTTCCATTATGGTCTTTGGCTGAAAGTAAAAGGAACCTTTTGCCCGTGAATGTAAGAAACAAGTGAGTGAGGTGGTATTTGGAAGGAAGCCAAGGGCAGACGAGGGAAGGAAAGAGGCAGAAAGTCCAGAGCCTGACCCATTTTCTCATTCTCTGTGGGGCAGTGTGATCTTTGCTTGTCTCCAAAGATTTCTTCCTCCCTTTTCCTTTGCTTCTCTGTGCAGATAGTGGAAAGTTATTGTTTTGTCCCTTGGCATGCTTCTCCTTAGTTCCTTTCATGGGCAAGAGAGGAAATAAGTCAACCGGTAAAAGCCCCTTTTGGTGAATGAGAGCAAAAGACTTAGGAGATAAAGCTCCCACGAGACTTTCTTTTCCCCAGTTCTAAGTTAACCTTTCAGCAGGTGCAGGTTTGGGGTCATGGTTTGGATGTTGTTTGTCGCCTCAAAGGTCCACAGGTTGGAAGCTTGGACCCCAGGGGAGAAGTATTGGGAACTGGTGAGGAACCTATGAGAGATGGGATCAAGGGAGCGGTCTCTAGATCACTTCGGGGTCTGTCATTGGAAGAGCAGGAAGGAATAAGGTATTTTTTGTGGTAACATGGTTAGTTCTCTCCAGAAGACTGTGTAACCTGAGCCTGGCCCACCCAGTCTCTGACTTTCTGTTTCAAGAAGTGGTTTCTTCTTCCCACAAGCTCTCTTGGCCTCCACCTGTCATGAAGTGACCCCGGGAAGGGATTAATTTAGAAATAATTTGCAGTTTCAGGCTCCACAACAGTGAAATAAATAAATCTCTTTTTCTTCATTAGAAATCTGCCTTAGGCATTTTATTATAGTGATGAAGACTAGACTAATACAGTTGGCTGTGCAGGTAGAGGGAAAGAAGTGAAGGCAATGGGGCAGATGAAGACTCAAAAGCCAAGGGAAGGTAATTTACAAATTTTCCAAAGTCACACACTTCTAAGAGGTGGACACAAGATTTGAAGCAACTCACTCTGAGCCCACCACACTAAGAATGTAAAACAGGAATGATTTTTCTTTTCCTGACTCCCTATAGGTCATTGGGAAATTCAAATATGATCAACAGATGCTAATAATGTTTGGGAAACTAAAGCACCAGATGTGAAAGGTTTAATTTTACCACACCCACCAAGGGGCAGACTCAACCTACAAGCAGACCTGTTTGGAGGAACAAGTTGTACAGAGGAGGAATGGATCCTGTCTTGAAAATATTGATAATTCAGTCATGAAGTTTGATTTTTTAGAAATAATGTGCTAGATTCCTTGAGATTCCTGTCCCAACCCTAGTCCTGCTCCTGTATGAGAACTGTTCTCCTTACAACAGAATTTCTCTAAGTATGGAAGACATACAGTTAGTAATGCCCAAGGTAATTTTATATGATGCTTTGCCATGACACTGAATAACACAGATCACTTTATAAGAAAACTATTTTTCCATGTTTTCCCAAAACGTTCTGGCCAAGAGAAGGAGAAAGTACAAGGTTGGTTGCTAGCAACTTCACATAGGAAGAGACTAGTGTTTATCCTCAGGTGCCTGGCAGGTGTGCTGGGAATCTTCTATTTGCCCTCCAGGGCCTTGCTTTCCTTTCTCCACACCTTGCTCTGTACTCTAAGAGGCCAGTCTCCATGGCAACTACCAAGTCAGGTCAAGAAGCTCACTTGCCCTCCAGTTTCTGGATTGTTCTCATAATTGGAAATATTGCATCAACAGACAATGGGGAGACTGGGGGAGAAGAGTTCAGAGTCTCTGTTACCCAGACCACACCCTGTCCGATTTGGGTGTGTCCCCTACTGGAGGCTGAAATTGGCGGCTTTGCAGTCTGTGGTTCCAATGACCACTGTCTCTGCTGCTCTTCATACCTAGAGTTGCCAGGAAAAAAAAAAACAAAAACAAAAAAAAACACAGGTACATTTGAATTTCAGATAAATAACAAATCATTTTTACTGCAAATAGGGTTCACATATTGCAGGGAATATAATTACACTAAAAATTTATTTGTTTTTTTCTGAAATTCAAATTTAAGTGGACATTCCACATTTTCATTTCCTAGGTCTGGTGAGCCTGCTCTCATGGATAATTGCTCCCTACTGTTGTCAGTCCCTTGTTAGGGTTCCCTAACCCTGCCAACAACTTTGTTAATGGCTTTTCCATTCAATTCTATATTTTGATGAGACTAAAACTCATACCAGCAGTCACCAACATCTGTTTTGATTTTTATAACATATTTTATTTAGTTTCCCACCTTCAGTTTGTCTTCTTTTTGTGCCTAGTGATACTAGTTTTCTTTTTGTGGTAGTAAAATATAGTCTCCTTTTAAAATAAATGGATTTCTGTGTGAAAATAACAGTAGAGGTAGAACATGACTATGCAGAACACATAGAGACAGTGCAAAAATGGGCTGACTTTTGGGACTCACTCAGAGGTGAGAAGATTGGCCCCTGGAGTTGGACCAAATCTGGTTCAAACTTCAGGTCCCCACCCAGTGCAAAGACTGACAGAGCTCATGAGTGCCAGCTGCTCTGCAGTGTGAGGACTCGATTCTTAGCAGTGTCACACTTATATAAATGCACACCCACAGTTGCCCACTCAGAAAGGTAACGTGACTCACTCAAGGGCACAGAGCACAGGAGCTTGGCCCCAAGCCCAGTGTTTTTCCACAGGATCACAGGCCCTGCTGCCCCATATTCAGAAAAACTGCCACATCATCTTTGGCCCTACTCTGCCCTGCAGTCTGTCTAGGAGAGTGGTCTGTTCCCTGGTGTTTTGGAAAGTGGGAATGAAGGCCTTTGAGTCTGGCCAACTTAGTCTCCAAGAGAAGTGCTGAAGATAACATTTTTTTTCTTGAGTTTGGTAAGCTTAGAGAAAGAAAGGAAAGGCTTTGGTTCACTAGTGAATGAATGAATGAATGAATGGAAATGTTAAGTGAGTCTCAACCTGCCAAACCTCAGCTGCACTGTCCTGCCCACACATCTCCTGAACACTCCCACCAGCTGCAGGTTGACTTCCTGTTGCATCTTTCCCTTTTTGAGATCCACCTCAGGAGATCTGGCTTGGACTGGCCTCCTCAGCCCTCTAGGATCTTGGTCATCCTGTCCGTGAGGTGGTGTCCTGATCCTCACCAACATTGTTACGGTTTGTGTCCAGATGGTCCCAGAAGCCTCATGTGGTTATAGGGTTTTTTTCAGTGGTGGCTGAATCTAGATTGTGTGATTGATTTTTAGTGCAATGCTGGGAATTAGGATGCTGGGATTACTAAATCAGTCCACTGATTGGATTCGCACTGCCCTAATCCCAGTAGACTGGATATAACATAAGAAACAGAAAGAGGCTTGTCTTGCTCCCTCATACCGAATTTTGGTTGTTTTGCTGTCTTCTGCCTCCATGAACTGTTGACCCTCTGCCATATACCACTCTGCCTTGAGGCCAGCTAATTATGGACTGAAATGTCTACAAACTGTGAGCTAAATAAACCTTCCTGCTTTTAAACTGTGGGTGTCAGGTATTTTTTCTCACCAACCAGAGAAAAGTAACTAAGACTGTAATGATTGATACATTGTGTTGACTTGAGAAGCTTAAAAGTTTAACTAAGTAACTCAAAGTGAGGCCAGGGTCCTCACTTTGTAAACATCCTCATCCTGTGCAAAAGGAGGGCATGGAGAGGATGTGAGTGCCACACTTGCCTTAGGGAGTGGTAGCCTACTTACATTATAAGGGAGGAAAAGTGGCTTGCTCTCTTCTCTCTCTTTTGCTCTTGATACTTTTGCTGTCTTCTGAAGCCTTGAAGTGTTGTCCCTGTGCTATGCTATCCTGCTTTGGAGCTAGCTGATTATGGACTGAAACCTCCACAAACTGTGAGCTAAATAAATATTTCCTTCCTTAATTTTGGGCTTCAGCTGTTTTGTCTCAGCAGCAAGAGAAGAGTAACCAAGACAGAATTAGGTACCAGAGAAGTGAAGTCATTGCTGTGACTGTCCTGACCATGCAGTTCAGGAGCCTTTGGGAATGGCTTGGAGAAGTTTGGAAAGGCTCAGCGATGTTGCCTCAAAGAGTAGAGCTGGAATACATTAGGCTGTTCTGTATGGGCGATTCTGGTCAGAGCACAGAATACATGAAGACTGACCGAAATCCTGCCAGTAAAGACCAGGCTTGGGTGGTTTCTGCTGGGAAAAAGGTTATTGGAGTCCAGAGGATGTATGTTATAACTTTACAGGAAGTTTGCTGCATTTTGCTCATATCCAGAGACTTTGCCTGAGATTGAGCCAGATTTATGTTGAGAATCAAGAGTGAAGAGTTCAGCAGAATAATTTAAAACATTGTGAGTTTGGCCAGAAAGGAAGCTCCAGTGAAGCTATGGACTACAAAGATAGAACTGAGGAGATCTCAATTACTAAGAAGGAACAGGAGAATATAAAAGAGGGCCTGAGGGCATCACAAGTAGCAGCAAATCACCCTTTGCAGCCTCAAAACTGCAAAGGTGAAAGACTTTGCTTTGAGTAGAAAGTCACAGAGCATCATGTTCTAGGATGGCAGCAGCACAGAGAATTTGTTCCTCAGAATTGGATTCAGAGTGCTCAGCAATCTAGCACTCCACCCATACAGCCAAGAGAGAGAAAAATCTGGCTACTGCTCCAGCTGGCAGGAGACCTTGGCAGCATCCTCTTAGTACTGGTTTTAGGTACATGCAGAATGCAAGAGTTAAAAAGACTTGCACCTCGATTTCAGAAGACCTGGGAGGCCAGGCAGTGTGCTCCTGAGAGGGCAATATGTTGGCTGTGAGTGTGAAGCCAAAGGTGCAGTGGAGACCACAGAAGTTTGGAAAAGCCAGGAACATGGATCATCTAAGGAAACCTGTAAGGATGGAGCAAAGCCAACCCAAGAAATAAACCATGGGAGCTATAACCACCAGAAGTATCATAGGGGTGGACCCACTGAAACCCTTTGGAGCTCACAGTCTGCCACAGATTACCTCAAATGGTGCACATGGGACTGCAGGACTTAATGTTCACCTTGCTGGGTTTTGGATTTGCTTTGGTTCCAATCCTTTGTATCCTCCTGTTTGTACCTTTTGGAATGAAAATATTTATCTTGTGCCATTGAATGTTAGAAGTGTTTAACTTTTCATTTGTATAGGGGCTTGCAGTTAAGAGTTTGCCTTCCATCTTGGAAGAGACTTGGGGCTTAGATTTTTCAGCAATGCTGAAACTGTTAGGACTTTGGCAACTCTTTCAGATGGACTAAATTCCTTTTACATAAAAGGATGTGCATGAGTCTTTGGAAGGTCAGGGGTGCCATGTTATGGATCTAATGCAATATAATGTTGATAGGCTTAATAGTGGTTCTTAATGATTGTTAAAACTGTGTTATAATGTTCAAGTTGTGAAATGATAAGAATAAGCATGTCTTTGTATCTAGAGACCAATTTAAAGAAATGTGTCAGATTACCAAGTTGACAAGGGGTGAATTGTAATGGCTAACACATGGTGTCAACTTGAGAAGTTTAGGAGTTTAACAAGTAACTCAGCAGAAGGCCAGTGTCCTCAGTTTGTAAACATCCTCATCCTATGCAAAAGGAGGACATGGAGATGGTGTGATTGCTACACCAGCTCTAGGCAGTGGTAACTTGCTTGCACTAT
>RJWT010001294.1:0-11929 GCA_004365215.1 Cuniculus paca | reverse complement strand
TTGCTGTCTTCTGCAGGCTTGCAATGTTGCCCCTATACCATGCCACCCGGTTTTGGAGCCAGCTGATTGTGGATGAGACCTCCACAAACTGTGAGCTAAATAAATATTTCCTTCCTTAATTTTGAGCATTAATTATTGTGACTCAGCAATGAGAGACTTTGCCTGAGACAGGCACTAACCAGGAATCTGACATGTGCAAATCACATCATGAGGCCCAGAGAGTGTCCTGAAGAGTGGAACAGTGAGGATGGTCTCCCATTTGTTCAGCGAAGGACAAGACTCACATTTCTTGATCCTCCCACACTGTCGTGGACAACCCAAGGAGCTTCAGAGGTAGTATTAATTCCAGTCCTCACTATAGCTTTGAGATAGGGAAATTGTGCCTCAGATATTGATGTTGTTAAGAGTCCAGTGAGCCCTTCCTAATAACTCAGTGACATTTACAACTGCTCTGGGAAGGAGGCATTATTTTGGCACTTACCCAAAAGAATTGGGATGCTGATGCTTAGAGGGGTCAGTGGACACCCCAAATCACACAACTGCTGCAAGGTAGAGCCAGGATTAAAACCTAGCACTGTGGCCTGGGATCCCAGCCTCTTAATATCAGGGGCTGCGTGGTATGGTGGGTCAGAAACCTGCTCACATAGATGATAAGAGGCAGAATGGGATTCAAACTAGATCTCTGCCTTCTACATAATTTGTCACGTTCTGCTTGAGAGGACAAAATACCTGACACCTGCACTTTAAAGGAGGCAAGTTTCGTTTGGCTCAGTTTCCTATGGATTCAATCCAAAGTTGGCTCCAAAGTAGAATAGTATGGCAGAAGGGCATGGTGGAAGAAAGCTGCTCAAGCTATGGCATCCAGGAAGCAGGCAGAGAAGAGAGGAGTGAGGGACAAAAATGTATCTTTCCAGGGCACGCACTCAGGGATTCACCTCTCGCTAGATCACACCACCTCACAGTGCGTTTGGCTGCATCACCATGATCCAATCACCTTTCAGAGGCCCCACCTCTGAGCACATAAGACTGCTGGAGAACATTTTAGATCTAAATCATAACGACAATTATCAATCTCAAGGAATTTAGTGTGTTATCATCCTGGAAACTAAATTTCTGTTGAATTGGGCTAAAGAATTGCAAAAGCACTATGGAGCCGAAAGAGAGGGTTGGGAGAAGGGAGAAGGAAGGGAAAAAGAATGACCATAGCCAGTATGATTGGAGTTTACAGAGAAGGCAGCAGTGAAGCATGGGCTGGATTTGATGTGATAAGTGTGGAACAGGCATCACAGAGTAGAGGACAGTGTGGCAGAGTTTGGAAGTGAGCAAGACTGTTTAGGGAAAGAACTAGAGAACAATCCAGACTATCTTCTGCATGCCTCCTGAGCATGACAGTCTCAGTTGTCCCTGTAGACAGGGTTTCTGGTCAGTGTTCACTGGACTCAATCTGTAGAAATATGCATTCTCATGCTGGATTCTGGATTTCTCACTCCATAAGCACCTGCCATGTGAATACCCAGACTCTGTGTCCTGTTTTCATGATAAAGAGTTTGCTGGGAAGCCCAAGAGCTAGCAGAAATGGCATGAATAGACGCTCAAGCTTTCTCAGTCAAGAACACCTCCCTCCAAACGCCTCTATCTTTGCTGAATGCGTGGTGGTAGGAATGAGTTCTGAGACCTGGTGCTGGTATCCTGAAGTACCCTGAAGGAACGAACTCCAGCTTGAAGGCACATGTCAGCTAGGTGACCAGATATCTGCATTTGCTTTGTTGGGAAGGAACAGGATTCCCATTTTTTATTTTTGGCACTGTGCCCTGTGATTTCAGGTCCTTTTCTTTTTTTATTTCTTTTTTTTCTGATGCAAGGAATATTGTGACTTTCATATTTGGGTTATTTCTTTGATGAAAGGACAAAGCTGAAGATTTTGCATTTTTCTGACCTCTTTAGCAGGCATTTTAAGAATATTAAGCAGTGCTCTTTGTAGGGTTGGTTTGGTGATCACAAATTTCTTCAGTTGTCCTCAGACAAAGGACTTTTATCTAGAACATATAAAGAATTGAAAAAAATTAGAACCCACAAATTCAAAGACCCAGTCCAAAAATGGGCAGCTGAGATGAACACATACATCTCAGATGAAGAAATACAAATAGCAAATAAATATACAAAAAATGTTGAACATCTTTGGTCATTTGAGAAATGCAAATTAAAACAACACCAAGATTCCATCTCACCCCAGTAAAGATGACTGTCATCAAGAAATCAACCAATAACAAATGCTGGAGGAGCTGGGGAGAAAAAGGAACCATTCTCCACTGTTGGTGGAAATGTAGACTGTGGCAACCATTCCGGAAATCAGTGTGGAGAGCCCTCAAAAAAAAACAAAAAAAAACAAACTAGGATTAGAGGTCCCATTTAACTCAGCTATTCCCCTTCTGAGTATTTTCCCAGAAGAATTAAAAACATCACAGCACAGTGATATAGGTGCACCAATGTTTATAGCAGCACTATTTGTAATACCTAAATATTGGAAACAACCCAAATGCCCATCAATCGAGGAATGGATAAACCAGATGTATCTTTATATGATGGAGTACTACTCAGCTATAAAGAAGGATAAACTTGAGACATTCATAGGAAAATGGATGCAACTTGAGACCGTATTCATAAGTGAAATAAATCAGACTTGCATATGTAAACATCGTTTTGTCTCCCTAGTATAAGAAACTGAAAAAGTAAACAAGATCCAAAATATACAATAGATATTGTGAAATGGGAAGAAACTTTTCAAAAGAAAAGAGAAATTGGGATGAGGGAAAGGAGAAAAGAAAGAAAAGGATATATATATATATATATATATATATATATATATATGAGATATATAATAGTTAAGATGGTTATACTAATTGCTATTAGTTCAATGAAAAGTAAGATTTGTGTCTATATTGATTAATTTTCATGCCTATATCTTGTAATATGAGCAACTACTTTGAAGATAACAATATGCAATGAACTGACCATTGTTACTCTCCTACAATCTTGTTTTAAAATCTTGCACCTTTGTTTTTATTGTCTTTTTTTCATTAAAATAAAAAAAGAATGTTAAACAAGTAAAGAACTGACATTTCTACAGTTTACGTAGGGCTTAAGCATTTTTGATGCTTAATATAATGATTACGAGGGACAAACGTTATTAGCTGGTATCCAGCGAGTCAATAATTTCTCCACTGACAGTTGAATAAACAGACCAGAATTGGTTAGTAGGAGTCAAGGATGAGAATTCAGCAAGTGTAAAGCTTCTAGCACTTGACTCAGCTCAAGTGTCCCTACATTATGCTGCCTCTCAGGTACCAAGTCTGCACTGTTTAAATTTTGTAGTACACACACCAGGCACAGTGGTGTACACCTATAATCAATCCCAGCTACTTGGGATGCAGAAGTAGGAGGGCCACAAGTTCAAGGCCTGAGCAATTTAGTTAGACTCTGTTCCAAAAAGGATGAAATTTAAAAATCATGGAGTTATAGCTCAGTGATAGACGATTGCCTGGCATATGGGAGGTCCTGGGTTCAATTCCTACTTTTGCCAAATAAAATAATAAAATCAGTAGCACATTACACTTTCATTTGGCATAATGGCAATCATGTAGTTGCAGGTTTAAGAAATGTCAGCTGCAAAAGACAACAGGTGTTGGCAAGGACGTGGAGAGACTGGAACACTTGTACGCTGCTGGTGGAAATGTGAAATAGTGCAGCTGTTATGGAAACCTGGACAGAGGTTTCTCAAAAATTTTAAATTAAAACTATCATGTGATCCAGCAATTCTACTTCAGGTTATTTATTCTAAAAGAACTAGAATCAGGATATGAAAGAGACATCTGCACCCTCGTGTTTTCCCCAGGACTATTGATAAGGACCAAGATAGAAAAGCAACATAAATATTCATCAACACTTGAATGGAAAAAGAAAATGTGGAATAGACATACAAGATAATACTACTGAGCCTCAAAAAACAAGGAAGTTCTGCAACCTTCAACAACACTGAAGAAATCTGAAGATGTTATGCTAAGTGAAATTTCTCTCAGAAAGACAAGTACTGCAGTGTTTTCCTTACACGTGATATCTAAGTTAGTCACATGTACAGAATCTAAGTGTGGAATAAGGATTCCCAGGAGTTGAGAGGAGAGAGGATGGAGAATTACTAATCATAGGCATAAAACATCTAGAATAAATTATAGAGAGCTGCTATAAAACCTTTTGCCTACAGTCAACAGTACTGTATTATAGATTTAAATTCTGTTCAGAGAGGAGAATTCATGTTGTGTTCTTGCTATGATAAAATAAATTTAACAGAGTACAAAAATGGAATAAAACCATGCAAAGTTAAAGTTATTTTTGAGCATGTAAAAAAGGTGCGTTAGTTATTATTTTCAGTGGCACTGCTATGGTTGCTATCCACCTTCTCTGCTGCACTGAGGCATTTGTTCCAGCAGCAGAGGCTCTGTGACAGGGGTACGAGGTGACAAGATGTAAAGAGGGTGGAGTTTGTCACTGTTCAGAGGCCTGGGTCACCTTGGGTGAATTACATAATCCCTTTTACTCTCAGTTACTTTAATAAAATAAAGGCGACAGCCATCATTACCTTTTACTGTAAACTACAGATCACTAGATAAAGTAACAACATGACGACCAACGTAGAAAAAACAAAGAAGCAACAAAATAAACTAGAGTGACATGGACTGGAAGATACACAGTGTATGACAGCACAGTGGAGCTTTACGAAACATCTATGTGCGCATGTAAGTGCAACCCCCATGCGCTGTAAAGTGGACTACTCTGAGAAGTACTGAAAAGTTTTAGGAACACTGCTATGAGGATCAGAGACAATTTAGGTAAAGCAAGTGTTGGACACTGAGTAAGTGATCAAATGGTCATGGCCGTCACTGTCATCTTCTTTAGTGTCATCTCCATCTCTAGACAGCTAGGAAAATCCAAGGCTCTCTTGGTCCACTGATGACAGACAACCAAAAGATGGCCCAAATGGAGGGACCTCTGGTCCTTTGTCCTGCAGACCGTAGATCTGCCTGAGGATCCCACTAAGATGGCAGATGATCACCACCAACAGGATCCTTTGAAATCTGAGAGGACAGCAGACTTAGCCAGTCTTGAAGGAGTCAAGGGCAGCCTTCCAGGCATGCTGGGCTAAGAGCTGTCTTGCCATTTATTACCTGGTATCCCCTCTCTACTTAAAAAAAAAAGAATTGACGCAGCAACTGTCGTGTTGCTTACTACTGAGCAGCTGTGCCCCCAGCTCTGATCACAGTGACATCTGCTTGGAACAGGACATCTTGTTATTCAGGGTCCCTCCTTCTCCAGCAGTTCAAGCGTGATGGTGCATACGAGAGCCGTTGAGCAGATATTTATTCAAACACCTAATATGAACTGAAAAGTTAATTTAATTGTGCTGGGCGTTTGCAGAATAGCCTCCACACTGTCACCAGCATGACCTTCCTTCCATGTGACTCTGGTTTTGTCAGTCCCTAGCTTTAACTCTTTAATGGTAGCCTGTTATCTACAACACGAACTTCTGTTTCCTTGGTGAGGCATTCAAAGCCCTTGCTAATGTGATTCTCACTGATTCTCTGTTCTACCTCCTGGTTTCCCTGGCTTCACACTTACACTCTATTTTCCCCAGTAGCACCTTCAGCTCCCTACACAAGGTTTTCTTGTTTCAGTTTTACTTCATACTTTTTCAAATATTTTTTCTACTGCGTGGAATCTCTCTCCATGTTGCAACTACTTGGCCAAGTTTTAATCATTTTTCAGGACTCAGCTCATTCTTTTGTCAAGCTTTCAAGATTAATTATTTTCTTCCATTGAAAACATATGAATTTATGAGATGTGTTCATTGATACTAGATTATGATAGATGGTAATCAATCTGTTTACTTGCTTTTCTCCGTGAGGTCATCTCCAGATGGGCTTATATGAATTGCAACATCCACCAAATGAATAAAAATTTCAATCAGCTTTTATGAAAGACCTTCTAAGTGCCAAATTAGACACACAGATATAGTAGGCTGTATAATGGCTGCAAAAATATTTACCTACCACCCCTGGAACCTTTCAAGGTTACCTGGAAAGGAACTTTACAGTTGTGTTTCCATTATGATTGTCAGATAGAGAAGTTGGGCAGGATTATGATGCTCATGGATTCTAAGTGTGACCACAGGTGTCCTGGTAAGAGGCCATAGAAGGAAAGACTTAGGCAAGAAAATACGAAGACTAAGAACATGGCTGGCTTTACAGAATCAGGAAAGAGCTGTGAGCCCAGGATGTAGCTCTAGAAGTTAGAAAAGGCCAAAGAACAGCTCCTCTCCTGGAGTCCCTAGGAGTGTGGCCTTCCCAGCCATTTGGGTTCAGTCCATGAAACTGATGTCAGACTTGGCCTCCAGCAGTTCAGGGAATAAATCATAAATCGGTGCTTTTTTTTTTTTTTGTGGCACTGGGAATCAAACTCACAACCTCACACTTGCCAGGCAGGCACTTAGGCTGCTGAGCTAAATCCCCAGCCCTTGTCTTTTTGAGACAGGGTCTTGCTATGCCATTCAGGCTGGCCTTGAGCTCGCTTTGTAGCCCAGGCTGGTCTTGAACTCGAAAGGATCCTCCTGTCTCAGCCTCCTGAGTGCTGGGATTACAGGCGTGCGCCACCAGGCCCGGCAATCAGTGCTATTTTTTCAGCCACTGCATTTGTGGTCATTTGTTACAGCAGCAATAGAAATATAATACATCATGTAGCATGTGCAATGAGACAAAAATGACAGATGATAATTATGGGGAGAAGTATAATAAAGCAACACTCAAACTTCAGTATACTCATGTGTCAGCAGGGAGCTCGTGAAAGACAGATTTGAATTTGCAAGGTCTGGGGAAGAGTGCAAGATTCTGCTCTCTTAGAACTCCCAAGTGAGGACCATGCAGCTTCTCCAAAGAGCAAGAAAACAGAGCGCATGGGTGAGGGGGAGCTAGACTGACCAAAATGAAGCAGGGAAGGTGCTGCACAGAGTCTTGAAGACAAAATCTGAAGACAAAAATCTGATGGGAGCGAGCTGTTCAGTGATGTGCTGCGGATGGCCTGGAGTCCCAGTGATGACTCATACCCCATCTTGGTTAAGATTCCAGAGGCCTCTTCTTTTGTTGTGTCTGTTATTCCCAACTGTCCATTTGGAAGGATGCCAAAGACTTTCGGCTGAACCAGTATGGGTCCCCGATCGTCCAACTCCAAACATGTAGGAGTGTTTTTCCCTAAATTTTCACATGCTTCATCATGGATAACACATAAATTAGCGCTATGCGATTTTGTAGAGTAGTGACTTCTGTTGTCCTGTAATGTCTGGATTTCACTTAAACAGAGATTTTCAAATCCCTCAATAAAATATCTTTGTGTGCCTAGAAACAGACATTGGATTTGCCAAACCCAGGTTGAGAAGGAAACAGCTTTTGCTGGTTCACTCTTCCAGGGAAAGTGAGTCAAAATGCTTAAGAAGCAGAGTCTTTTGCTGAGCATGAGGATTAGAAGGGTGAAGTAAATGGCATCCTCGTGCTGTTGGTGTATAAAGTATAGGAAACAACATAAGCATGAGCCAGCCCTTGAAATCTCCTAGGAGTCCAGCTGAAAAGCCAAGGAAGGGTATTCAGGAAGTCCAAGGAGTGGGAACTGGAACAGGAACTATTATCTGGACAATTAAGGAGCTGAAGTCTACTGGCTGGGTGTGGGGGCATTTTCTGTTACACTCCCTTATGTTTTGATGCAACAAGAAGCCCTCACCAGATGCAGAGAATATGCTAGTGCCATATTCTTGGACTTTCTGATCCGTGTACCATGAGTTAAATAAACCTCTATTCCATATAAATTATTTGGTCTATGGTATTCAATTATAGGGACAAGAAGCTGACTAAATCACCCTATGGCTTCTGAATGGCCCAGTCCTATAAGTACTAGTAAACTTCCTTTGGTGTTGTGTGAGAAAGTATAGCATAGAAAAAGCCTGAATTTTTCTTTAATTATTAGAAGTCATCAGAGGTTACAAGGAAAAAGGAAAGTTTAGGCAGAGAAGTTTTCATTTTATGAATGATGTCTTCAACTGTTGGCTGGTATTTTTTTTTAGTATTTATTTATTTATTTATTTTTTATTTTAAAGAAAATAGGACAAAACAAAACAAAACAATGAAAAAAGCGAAAGAAAAACAGAATAGAGTCAAACATAATATAGCATTTCAAAGCAGAACACTGCAATTGGCTGGTATTTTTAATTCACTATATAGAAGGGTCTTCTCTTTAGCTCCTATTACACCTGCTCCTTGATCCACATAATGCAGGCTCCTATTTTAGTCCTCAAAGCTACTTTTCTTACCTGGGCAGCAGATAATATAGACTTTTAGAGACTAGTGAGGAAGGACCATAGTATTGTAGGCATTAGAGAGGCAGCATTGCAGATCCATTAAGAATATAAGTTAAAAAAAATAGAGATTCAGTACCAACTTTCCATGGTGAACTAACTTAATCACCTCTGGGTTTAATTTACCTTCTGGAAAACAGGGATGGAAATTATAGCAGCCAACCCTTGGTAAGGGTTAAATACAAAAGTGCTGAAAAAGCATTTAGAGCACACACAGCAAACCTCTTCTATAAATGGCCAGATAGTAAATATTTTAGGTTTCTAGGTCATAGATCTTTGTCCACACAAAGCAGAAACAACCAGATGATATGTAAGGGAAAGGGCAAGGCTGCTCTGACTTGATTTACAAAAACAAGGTTTGAGCCATAATTTGTATGTCTCTGCTTTAGAACAAGACTAACCTACCCTCAAAAATTGTGGTAGTAATTATGATCTTATATTATTGTTGTAAAGCATTGTAATTATGATCTTTTATTAATGTTGTAAAGCATAACCTAATTTTTATTCTTAAAGCTAAAAGGTTCTCAAAAATTGAGGCTGTTACTATTTTTTAATCCTTCTTGGGGAATTGTTTTCATGACAATATCAGTGGAGAGAGGGCAGATTTTTTTTTTTTGTCTTTAAAACTGCCAACAAAATTTTAAAATGTAAATATTATCGGTATTGCTTTTTTATAACATTGGTCCTTTGAAGATTTAATTTTTATTGACCAAACTTTAGGGAGATAGAGAATGATCTGAGAAATAAATAACACACAGCATGGTTCATTTCTCATTAACTCAGCCAAAATCAGCAGCAGAGCAGGAGAAGGGAAATTGTATATGGAAACAATTAACTGCAAAATGTGAGTAGATCAAGATAATTTAATTGCTTAGTTTTAGTTATCCCTGTGGTTTGAGTACTTATAGCCAAGAGGATTTATTTGATGAGTTTTGCCCAAGAACCACAACTTTATTTTCCCTCTACTAGCTGAGCATAAGCATCAGTTTAATAGTGCTGAATGCCTTGCAAACATCGATGATCTTATGTTCCAAATGAAAAAGTCCATTAGTGGGTTCATCTCCTGATGCGTTATTAGATGGAAGCCAAAAATTAATGAATTTTGCCAGGTTGCCTCTAGCAGAGGTAGGAAAGATAGCATTCTTGAGCAGTCAATTTCCATTCTGTCATTTGCTTATTGTTTGGCTTTGTCTTGTTTATAATGTCACTCTCAGGGGTCTTCTGAATTTAGTATGGCCTTTTTAGGGCTAAACAGCACTGCATTTCCTGTCCTCCATTAAATGTCTAAGTTTTCTGCCCAGTCTGGAAAAGAGACACTGGGTTCCATGACAAGAACCTGAGGAGTGATTGTGAGAAGTCAAAGATAAGGTGTAAACACATTTGAGCTCAGCATTCCTTTGTAATTTCTGTGTAAGTGAGACGAGCCTGCAGTCAGCTCCTTGTATTCCTGGGTTTTGTATCTGTGGATTCAATGGAGGTTTAAAAATATTTTGAAAATAATTGTACCCATGTTGAACGTGTACAGATATTTTTCTTGGTATTTGTCTCCACTTACTACAGCATAACAGCTATTTACATAGCATTTGCATTGTATTAAGTAACATAAGTAATCTAGTAGAAAGGATAAAGGAAGATGTACATAGGTTATATACAAATATACCGGGCACTTTATAGAAGGGATGTGAGCATATGTGGATTTGGGACCTGTGGGGGAAGGGATGACACATGGTACCGATGCCCTCAGAGACAATGACATAGGTTCTGCAATAGCAGTCCTTACTTGAATAGCTTGTGTTCTTGGGCAAGCACTGAACATCACTGAACCTCCTTACATTGTGCACTAGGGCAGATTGTTCTGTCTTTCACGTAGGATGACAAGGACAAGTAAATGAGAAGGCAGAGTGAAAGCACTGTGTAAATAAACGATTGTTCATTTCATGTGTTCTTTGATTCCTTTTAGACCCAACCATTACCAGTAGGAGTGAGTGAAAGAGGAAGCCATGGGGAAAGAATTACCTGATCAGTGTAGGCGGAGAATGAAGGTTTTAAAAAATCTATGTGTCCCGTGCAATCACAAAATTACCCATACCCAGATGGTTTTTGTATTAACTATTTGCAGAATAAGAGGTAAGTGCCTTGGGCATATGAGAGTTCAGAATATTATTCAGTTATACTGTTTGCCAAATAATTACCCTTATCTAGACATAATTTAAACCCATATCTTCAAGTCAGGATGCATGCATTTACTGAGAGGACTTGAAATTGTACCTAATTCTAATTTTCTTCCCTTGCTGGTAAGTCTTAGGCAATAGTCTAGAACTTTTAGGGCTAAATAGCATTGCGTTTCCTTGTGTCAAAATTACTTAAGACTAGTGAGCAGCAAGAAGTTTTGCAGTCTTAGCTCCAGACAGGTAAGTCTCTTCTCCTGAGGCTGCACTCAGGAGCCACTAAAGTGGCTGGAGAAACAGCAGCCACCACAGTCTACTTGGAGCCATGATTTCCTTTTTACTCTCAGGATCTTCCAATTGTCTCAGCTCATTGTTCTAGACTTTATTCCTTCCAAGTTGATTTTTTCCTAGCGCCCCTGCGATTCTCCCGGCAACTCGTTTGTAGTGAGGTCCCCATCAAGTCTCACACTCGTGTACATTGCTGGCTCCCATTACTGACAAGTTTCAATGTCCTTTCCCAGAACATGGCTCAGCCTCCATGCACAGTGGCTGATCCCAAACTGGGAGGAGCAGTGACTGCCTCAAACATCTTCCTCGTATTGAAAAAACCTGACTTCTCAGATATTTCCTACAAGGCCAATTGGTACCTCATATATGGGCATTCAATACACTAAGAGAGAGGGGGGCGATGCGTGGGGCCTGCCAGGAATGGTGGAGGGCATTGGAGAAAGGGAAAATGGTCTCAAAGTCATGAGTATTCTGCTAGGATGTTACCTGGGCAGATAAACCTATGCATGTCTAAGATGTATCCAAGATTTGCTTTGTTTACCCTTTATCTGAATTCATTAGCTGAAAATTCCAGTTTCAGAAAAGGGATTCTTGTTTCTTGCCTTTTTAAATTTAAGGATTAAGATTTTTATCTTTAATTTAAAAACTCTCTCCATGCGTTCAAACATTCCAGTTCATGGCCCTTCCAAAATTTTTTTAAAATGTTTTCCATCAAAGTACGGCAGTGCATACTTGTTTTAGAAAAAAGGAAAAAAACCCACCTAAACCCAAAGAATATAAAAGTTACTTGATTCCAGCCCTCTCCCCAAGATGATAATTTTTAGCACCTTGCTGGATACCTTTCCAAATACAGAGGTATGGGTAAAACTGTTTGACAAAAACGAAATCATAAATATTTTTCTGTAACTTCCTGTAATTTATTTAAACATTTCACAAGTTGTTTAGTGTCTATGTTGTCTTCAGTTTTTCCTAACATCTATATAGATGTTAGGGCTGGGTTAATATAGAGCTGGACTAATTAACC
>RJWT010001293.1:36764-50000 GCA_004365215.1 Cuniculus paca | reverse complement strand
CCCCTCCAACTCTGGTCTCGTATTTTAAACTCTCATGATTTCTCTTCCTAATATCTATATAGAACATTTGACCAAAAGTAAAATTGTTAATCATTTATTTGATAAACATGCTTATTTTCTTCCTTTGTGTATGAAAACATGTCAAAGAAATTAAGCAAAGCTCCATTTTATTTTAAATATTACATAATAATATAAACTTATTTCTGAAATAGTGAAACTATTTGAAAAAACATTCACTTGCTATCATAGTTCATGTTATACAGATGATAAGCATCACAGAATGTTTTTTGCCCTTTATAATAGATTAACCTATGTTTTCAGTGAATCTATGGGAAATATCTTGGTTGTACCTTTCCAGTAAACTTTATATTCAATAACTATGATTTCCCTGAAAAGTATTAGTGTTAAGGAACCCACAGACATGACAGAAAGCAAATCCACTTTAATTTTTAAAAATTTGTATTTATTTATTTACTTAGAGGGTCTCGCTATGTAGTTCAGGCTGGCCTTGAACTCATGGCAATCCTCCTGCCTCAGCCTGCTGAGTGGTGGGATTACATGCATGCACCACCCCGCCTGGCTGCAAATATACTTTAGTGGTTAAAATGTCATAATTTCATGGAATTTTAAAGTAGGGAGCTGACGAGGAACTGTATTCTGAGTTTCCACTTACTGGCTATATATTCTCGAATAGTTAAATTCTTAAAGATTCCATATCCTATTAAATAGAATGGTGCTAATATTCCTAACTCATAGAAATTAAGATGAGGCAAATATGTAAAATGCCTAAAAAAATTGAGTATAAAATGGCCCAATAGCAGCAACTACAGATGCTACTTTTATTAATAGAAAACTGAGCAAGAAGAGTTACTAATCTAAAAGATTGTATTATGTAGGATGTATCCTGCTAAGTCAATTTAGAAAATCACCATCACAGAGAGCATCATGTCTAGGCAGGAAGCAGGCAGGGAGGCTGGCTTGGATGAACTGGGATGGGAGGTTGAATTCTATGTGGGGAGGGTCACAGCTCCAAATTTCAGAGTCATGGTTCCAAATATCAGACTGACTTCTCTCTGTTATTTTACAACAGCATGGGCTATGCCAGTACTACCTGTCCTGGATAGGCTGGGTTAATTTACTGCATTTAAGAATGTCAGTTTACTTTTTAATTATTGGGACCTTTACATATTTTAATTATATGCTTACAGGGAATAGAAAGACTTTTCCTCTCCTGCTCTTCCTCTGCCTCTCTTCTTTATAGAATATATTAATTCCCATTTAGGCCTGTTGTAAAAACTGGGAGGATTCAAGCTTAAAATAATATAGTGAGTGGTTGAAAAGTGGCCTGTATGCCTTCATGCGCTCCTATGCATGTACGTTTACGTTTAGCCTTGCTTTCAAAGAAACAGGATTCATCTTGAATTGCTTTATGCCATTTGCCTCCCTGTATTTCACTGGCCCCGTCATTTATTTTCTTTGCTTAACTTTAACATTTATCAATCACAACTAGCAAGACATATTGTGATGTTAACAGAAAATTCCACAGGACCCTCTTTGCACTGGGGAAGGGGCACATCTGCTACTTTCATGTTGGGATTCCAGGATGCAGAGGTCAGGGCTGAAGGCTTTGGGGATCAGAGGAAGCATCAGGCTGCAAACAGCATAATGAATGGCAGTTGCTGACTGGCTGGGTTTGCCTGTTCTCAATCGGGGATACTGCTCTTCCATGTAATGAGCCAGCACTGGTGTGCGAAACACATCCAGCGTGGATATCATATCGACGCGGGCTGTATCTTTTCCCTCCCCGGGTTCTGAACTGCATTTTCATCTTGGAAGAAATTATATTGAGGTCTTCATAAGCAGCACCCAGCAGGGGGAAGGCTTCACGAGGGCTGATAAGCACTAGGGCTAAAAAAACGATCAGCCTTTGTGCCTGGAGTTGAAGGTTTAAGTTGCTTGAACCGGAAAGAGTCTGAAGAGGCGATTATGTTAAGCAAGTAATGGGGATCAGTAACATGGAATCAAATTATTAGGGTCAGTAACTTCCTGGCTTTCCCAGTGCATTAAATGAAGACATAATATTGCATTTGTGCCGTGTACCTTTTGATGCCACACAGTGTCAGCACTGTCTGGTCGTCCCTACTTCACAGCATGTCACCTCTAATTTCATGGGATTACTTGCACCGTTGCTTTATTAGATACTCACGCTCTTCAGCTTCCTTTGAACTCATAGCAGGGCAATGCAAAGTCATTTTTGTGAATACTTCTGTGCTTTTTGTGTTACATACAAAATTATTATTGCCATCATTTAGAAAGGTAGATATGTCCTGCTGTCATGCTTCTAAAAGTCTGTACTTACTTGTTGGCAGGAGAAGCCACAGAAAGGGAAAACACTGAATACTAAGATGTTTTTGAAGACTTATTTTATTTTGTACATGTTTGCAGTACATAATTCTTATATTCCTCTGGGGAATGTATATAGCACATCTTGATTCTTTTTTTTTTTCCCTATGTTTATTTATTTATTTTTTTATTTTGAAAAGAGTACAACCAAACAAAATAAAACAGAGTAAAGTCAATCACAGCAAAACAATGAACATGGTACATGACTTCTAAACAGGGTAAAAGGCAATCAATAATGGCTACCATAATGCCTCTTATTATCCGCAATATACTGCCCATACCATCAGGGATAAATACAATCAAACAAAATAGAACAAAATAAAACCAGTAAAAAACAAACAAAGCAGAATAATGTAAGCAATACAGAGCTTCAGGATACTAGTAAAACAGCAGTGGCTACCATAATGCTTCTCGTTATCTTCAGAATAGTTGCATGCACCTTCAGACATAATACAATCAAGCCTCAATTCTTTTTTTTACCCAGTTACCTTTCCTTTCCTTCTCCATCCCTCCATCTCTTGGTCCTCTTCCCTTTTCAAAAGATCTATCTCCATATTTCCTTTTATTTTGATTTTTATTTGTATTTTGGGTTTCTTGTATAAGACAAACCGTGCACTATTTAACCTTCTGCATCTCATTTATTTCACTTAATATTATGGTCTCAACATGCATCCATTTTCCTACAGATAACCCAAGTTTATCCTCCTTTATGGCAGAATGGTACTCCATTGTGCATAATTGCCAGATTTTTCATTTGTCTGTTGATGGACATACAGATCACTTCCAAGATTTCGATATTATGAATTGTGCTGCTATAAGCAAGGGTATGCATGTATCCTTGCAATATGATGTCTTTAATTCTTTTAGGAAGACACTTAGGATGGGAATACTTGGGTTGAATGGAATTTCTAGTTTTACTTTTCTGAGAAATCTCCATATTGATTTCCATAGTGGTTGTACTAGTTTACATTTCCACCAACAGTATAGAAGAGTTTCTTTTTCCCAGCAACCTCTCTAGCATTTGCTATTAATTTGATTTTCCTGATGATAGCCACTCTTTCAAGAGTAAGGTGGAATCTCAGTGTTGTTTTAATTTGCATTTCTCTAATGACAAGAAGTGTTGGATGTATTTTCAGGTATTTATTGGCCATTTATATTTCGTCTTTTGAGAATGTCTATTCAGTTCAGTTGACCATATTTTTATTGTTTTTTTTTGAGATATTTATTCTTAATATTTTAATCTAAAACAACTTTTTCAAATTCTGTAGATTGTCTTTACACTCTCTTGGCTGTTTCCTTTGCTGTGAAGAATTTTTATTCATTTGATATGATCCTATTTATTGATTTTGGTTCCATTTCTTGTATAATTGGGATTTTGTTCAGAAAATCCTTGCCTATGCTTGTCTTCAAGAGAGTTACTTATTTTTTACTTCCAGCAAATTAAATGTTTCTGTTTCAACATTTTGTTCTTTAATTTATTTTCATTTAAATTCAGTATGTGGTGAGAGCGATGGCTTTAATTTCAATCTTCTGCATGTGGATGGCTGGTTGCCCCAGCACCATTTGTTAAAGAGACTATCTTTCCTCCAGTGCATTTGACCCCTTTGTCAAAGATGAGATGGCTGAATGTTCCTGGAGTTGTTTCTGTATCCTTTATTCTATTATTGAGGAATTATTTTAGAAAGGTGTCAAGGCAGTGAATTAGTATTAGAAAAGTATGCAATTTACAGTGGCTTTCAAAGTGCAGTTCCTTAGGCCAGCTGTCTCGGACTCACTTAGGAGCTTGTGAGAAATGTTAAACCTAGGGAATCAGAAACTAGCGTGGGGCTGTATTTTAACGTCTTCCAGGTGATTCTGACACATGCTCTAGTTTGCCCTGCTCTAGCATTTGTGGAGCACATGTTCTGGGTATATAGTTGTAGACAAAACAGGTGAACTAGATGCCCTTGTGGGACCTTATTAAATTACAAAAGAAGATGCGGTACTTTGTTGCGATGACATGTTTATTGCCACCCTAGCAGAGCCTGTAATTATCATAGATACCATTATATTCCTCATTCCAACGAGCCTGCTATCCTCTTTGGTATCAGAAGATAACTAACAACAGACAACTAATAAGTGATTCTTTTTTGCCTTTCAGAACTGTTCCCCTTGCAATATGCATATCCATGGTTATTGTCACTGTTTGCTATGTGCTAACAAATGTGGCCTACTTTACAACCATTAGCGCCGAGGAGCTGTTGCTTTCAAATGCAGTGGCAGTGGTAAGTCCAAGTTGAAAAACTGCCAATTTGAATTTAGGTTAATGAGTTGATGCAATTTTATAGTAGTTCCCTCCAGGAGAAAGTGCTTTGGAATTCAGTTATCTTTTATTGACCTGAGTGATAATGACTATTTGAAAAAGTTAGAGCACACCTTAGTATATTCCATTTAATGAGTACAGGTGAAGTCCTCAGCAATTTCTCTTTACTCTTATTTTCTTGTAAAAACATTTCTACATATACCTGCTTGAAAATATGTCAAAGATTTTTAAGTAAAAGGCGGTGTTCTTTTAACATTTTTTAAGGACAGGTAGACTGAATCTAAATAAATGTGTTTTTGTTTTTGTTTTTGATATACAGATTGCAATTCATTCTGCACCTTTTCCTATTTGTAAACTTTCCAATTGCTGGTTTAAAATCCTTTACCCAAAGTATCACTTACGAATTTTCAGGTGAAGCATGCGTCTTTTTTTCTACTACACCTTTGAATACTAGTCTCAGGATAATAAATAAATTTGGGAAATTCTGGAGGATTAAATGTTAAACAGATGTTGTTGCTGTAGTACTCAGAATATTAAAGATACTAGTGTGCACTTGAACTCTCTGAGAAGTTCACAACATTTTCCAAAGTTTGACACCAGGACTGTCTTTGTCCCCAAAGATCATGTCATAGGACTGTTATTCTGTGACAAATACTTTCATTTTGCATAAAATTTTAGCTTGTAAGAGAACATGTACTCATGACCTCCTAACAATGAAAGGGGAAAAATTAACTTCCCATCATTGGATGTCAGGTCCTTTTAAAATAGTCTGTATTACCTCAGATCACAGCATCCACAGGGAATAAATTATCTCATGTTGGGTGAACCCATGTATGAGTTCACAGTATTAAAAAGGCTTTGTCCACCACCATACATCCTATCACAAAATCAAATGTACAAGCCTTATTAATGTTGGGTCAGTTGTCTCATCTTTCTAGACAAAGGGCAGCACTTATGTTGGGGGTGTAATGTGGTCCATTAATTGTGGAGTACCAGCTGCATCAAGGACAACTAAAGAGTTCCACATATTTTTTTTGAGAAAATAAAATCCTTCATGGAAATTTACAGTGTCACCTATAAAAGGAGATTTCGGCATTTTGTTTATTTTATTTATTTTCTCTGACTTTTCGGATTTGTGTTGGTGTTTTGAGCTTTTCAAAGGAAAGCACAAAGGAAGTAGTAGCTACCTGAGAATGAGAAAGTGACTCCATAAACAGATGCTCAACTTGCGTGATTCTTCCAGGGAAAAGATTTCTCAGAGCTATTCACGTATACATTATAATGCAATCAAATCATCCATCGTTTTACTTATCCCCTAGTGTGAGATTGGTATAAGAAACAAATGTCTGTAATACTTCTCAATGTATATCTATAACTCACTGTAAAAATATGGCTTTCCAGACTCAAGGGAAGGTATTGTGTAGAAGGATTTCTGTCTTCAAAAGTAGGATGTCTGAATTGAGCTTTTTACACTTACCAGAGTCTGAGATGATACATCATGGTTGATAAAGATTCAGCAAATGGATCATTGCTCTTGAAGGTGGAGAGAAGGTGCTTGGTTAGACCTTTGGTCATAGTTTTGCAACAAGAAATGTCATGGTACCTGCTTCCGATTATCGTCTGTGGAGTTAGTCTGACCCTAACCAAACGCATACGTATCAGTGGGCTAATAGAAAGTCATAGAGCAGGTTTGACCTAAATTGTTTCATTTTATTCTTTCTGGAAAAGCATTAATTTGCTTCATTCGTTCTTTCACTAGACGTTTTCTGAGCGGCTACTGGGAAATTTCTCATTAGCAGTTCCGATCTTTGTTGCCCTCTCCTGCTTTGGCTCCATGAATGGTGGTGTGTTTGCTGTCTCCAGGTGAGTGAGTTCATGTATTTCCAGAAACACATTTCTGTGTTTGAGATTGGATGTGATAAGGATAACTTTAAAGTGAAAACAATAGTGCCTCCAAACCTGGTGTTTTTAAAGGGACAGGCACGTTCATGGCTGGTGTGAGCATCAACAGCATGTTTTGTCTGTCCATTAGAGGGCACTGCTTGTCTGTGCAGAGCACACGCTGAAGACAGGCATGAGGCATTTTTTATAGTATGTCTACAGAGCCTAGCAATGATGTTTTATTTCTGGTGATAAAATCTTTTGTTTTTCTAAAAGTTCCATGAAAAAAATAATTAAAGTAAGAGACACCAGAAATCACCATCCCACCATCTGTATTCCTTTTCTTTTGTGTGATGCAGAAGTCCCTTTAGCGTCAACATGATAAAATTAAAACCTGATCAGAGAGATGGGAATGCTGCCTGTTGGTGTGTGTGTGTGTGTGTGTGTGTGTGTGTGTGTATTGGATTGTACTGACAACACACATGCAAGACACACACATGCTAGGACTGTAGAACTAAATTCTCGTTCAGTTATTTACGTTGTAAGGGGAACCATGCTGAGTCTCATACTGCTATGTTTTCCCTCTGAGAATAATGTAAGATGTTGGCAGATTTTATGAGTCTTGAATTCAGAGTTCATAGGATGTTCTCTATCGTATCTGAAAAGTGAAACCTAAGTAATCAGCTAAGACATGCCAAACCGTTTGGTATGAGAAAGATGTGAGTGTTCTTGGGATTTCTGGATTTTCCCTGTGAAATGATCAATCATACAGTCAACTCCACCCACATTTCTCTCCCATCAGGTTATTCTATGTTGCGTCTCGAGAGGGTCACCTTCCAGAAATCCTCTCCATGATTCATGTCCGCAAGCACACTCCTCTACCAGCTGTTATTGTTTTGGTAATGCATATTAACAAGTTTATCTAGATAAAACCTCAAATAACAAGCTAGCAAAAAGAAATTCAAACAGACTTTAGGCGGTGCTTTACTTTCTCCCTGGCTATATGTATGTTGTGGTGGAGCTTGGGAGGCAGAATATTTTCCGTTGCTTCCCTTTACTTGGCTTTTCTGGATTTTCGATGCTTTCGGGCATGAACCACATCACTTCTCTTTTACCTTTGTAGAAATTCATAAGGTCTAAGAAAATAATTAGTGTGGCTCCTTTTATTGACAGAGAACCTCAAAGGAAACAATATAGAGTTAAAAGGTCCTAACTACTTACAGAAGATATAGCTAAAATCCACTGTCCAAAAAAAAAAAAAAGTACCAGATGTCTCATCATGGATCCCCTATAATGAAATGCACACAAAGAATTGATGAAAAAAATCCATGAAATCCTAGACAGTTCAAGTGATACTTTGTACAGGAAAGAAAGAAAAGCACCAACACTTACATTTAAGTTGTAGAATTCTCAATGCAAAGAAAAGTGTTTGTGAAATGTGGGATACAAAAGACTGCAAAAGGTGTAAAAGTCTTCAGATAGCCATTGACGATGTTGTAGTCATTTTTACCTATAGTTTTCTAACATTTTCCTCAACTGGAATCTGCTGGCAGAGGCACCATAGAATACACTGAATATCACTCCCCCTCCCCGTATGTTTAATTTATTTCAGAATGTTTCCTTGAAATTTCTTTTTAAAGTACTGCATACTCTCTGTGAGGAATCTGGAAGTTAACGTCGCTTGTGGGAACAGAATGTATTATTCCGTGAAGAGGGCTTTCATTTTAAGCGCCTGCTATCAGTCATGCTGTCCTTGGCATGTGCAGCTGTGGAGCCTTGCTCTGCTGTTCTCAGCACTTCATTCTTTTCTGAGGTCTTGAGGGTCACACATGGCAAGCACACGGGGACAGTAAATGTGGAGGAAGAAAAGGTCAACGTTTTGCATTCAAGAGCCAGCAGCTTCACCCAGAAGTGGCTGTGTTCATGGGTGCGGAGAGCCAGGAGCTCATCTTCGGAAAACATTCCATTCGCAGAGATTTTCTTCTGAGTTTTCCAATTAGGCTCACACTTAATGTTTATTATTGGTTATTCCCTAATCATCTGAATCTTTGGCCCTTTGCATTTTGAGTGATCTTGCCTTTTACCCTTTGAAAACACATTCCCTTCTCTGAAATGTAAAAGGAACCAAAAACAAAACATCCATTTAAAATTCCACTCTAATGAACGATAATGATAATGACACTGGTGTAAAGGGATTCTAAGAGCAGAATGTAGAAAAGAAGCTAGTGAATCTGGGTTTTGATCATGATAGTAGTTTATCAGTGCAAGTAATCATTTGAAGAAGATAATAATAATTATAATGTGCAGTGATGTTATTGTTTGTTATCATCTATGTTCCTGTTTAAATTCGCCAAACTTGTTTTTTCTCCCTTTCCCCCCAGCACCCTTTGACAATGATAATGCTCTTCTCCGGAGACCTCTACAGTCTTTTGAATTTCCTCAGTTTTGCCAGGTGGTTTTTTATTGGGCTGGCAGTTGCTGGGCTGATTTATCTTCGATACAAACGCCCAGATATGCATCGTCCTTTCAAGGTAACCTCAGCAATCTTGATGGGTTTACATAAATCTTTCTCCTAATACCCAGCCCTCCCTTTGTCATAACTTGATGATGGGGTGGTTGGTGGGGGCAGTGTCCTGGGGAATGAAATGTTTAACTCTTGCGTGTAGTACCTTCATAGGAGTTTATTTTAACTTGGAAAAAAAAATCATTTGTGCATTTTTTAAAATGTGATGTACTGAACTTTGTATGCCTCATTTTCTGAAAGAAGTCTGTTTGTGTGTTTGTTATGTTGATTTTTCATGAATGAGTCCAATGACCTGAGCTAGTCAAAGGATGGGCTACTTCTGTCTTCATGCTCTGTAGTCATGAATAGGCTGTGCTGAGAAAAAGTGAAGCAAATGCGTTATTAATTAAAACACCAAAAAGGATGCTGCTTTACAAAATAACCATTTTAAGTGCTTACATGTTGTGAGTTGTTACATTGCTGTTTACGTTATGTATCCTAAAGAAATGGAAACGTAAAATACACAGGGTAAGAGAAGATCTACGAATTTACCACTTAATAGAATAACCACTTACTATAATTAACATTTTCTTTCGAAAGTGCTTGTCATTTTCTTCAGTCTTGAACGCTCATGGATTGATTTGACCTCACTATTTATTTGCTTTTAAGAAATAGTACACATAATGTTGTCAGTCATGTTGTCAGAATTTGTTTCTAATTATATTCATTGCCTAATGCTGGCAGCATCTTTATTAGTGGTTGAATAGGAGTTGGCCTGTTTTATTCTTGTCAGTTCTTATTGTGAATCTCAACAGAAAATCAATATGCACTGAAAGGCTTAAACATGTAACAAGCTGCTAGTGCTCTTGATGCCACCTAAAAGTGGATTCTAATCATAATTATCAAAGAGCCAATCTTTTAAAATCAAAAACATAAATCACAATGGCACTTAACTAGCAAAATAATGCGAATAGATCATCTCTAATGAAATGCACCTTTTTAAAGCCTCAGACTTTGTCCGTGTAAAGATTTAAATCAAGTTAAAACAAAGTATATCTAGAGAACCATGTTGAATATGTTCTGTGTACCCCACACAGGAGACTCTGCTATGAAGGGGGTTGGTGCCCGTCATGGGGCTGAAGTGCAGGTGTCACGACAGACACGCCCATCTTGAACCCAGCTTCTAAATCCAGAACTCTGTCTGAAGTGATTGTTTTCTGTGCTGTGTCCCAGGTGCCGCTCTTCATCCCAGCATTGTTTTCCTTCACGTGTTTCTTCATGGTGGCTCTTTCCCTTTATTCCGACCCGTTCAGTACTGGCATTGGCTTTGTCATCACCCTGACTGGGGTCCCTGCATACTATCTCTTTGTTATTTGGGACAAGAAGCCCAACTGGCTTAGAAGAATGTCAGGTAAGACTTTCCAGAACCTTGTGAGAGATCATGTTGTGGAAAACCCATGTAGATTTACCTCTGTCTGTATTTCTGTCTCTGTCTCGGTCTTTGTCTCTATCTCTAGAGATAAGAGAAATAGATATAGATATCTAGGTCAAACAGATATAAAGTAGAGATAGAGATATAGATATCTAGAGACAGAAATAGAGATATCTAGTGATAAAGACATAGATACATATAGATATAGAAATATAAATAGATATAGATATTTTGTCTTTTTGAGGCAGGGCCTTGCTGTGTAGCTCAGGCTGGCCTTGAACTCACTTTGTAGACCAAGCTGGCCTTGAACTGGTAGCAGTCCTCCTGCCTCAGCCTCTGAAGTTTAGGGACTAAAGGTGTGTGCCACCACACCTGGTGTGTGCATATGTAACATGTATATCACACAGTTAAAAAATGTAAATGACACAGTTGCTTCCTGGAATACATCACTGCTTTTTAATTAGGACTGAGAGAAGAAAAGGCAGAAAGGACATTGAGGATACAGCCATTGAATCCTTTCAGGATATACTTAATTTGGTCTGCTTTAATCACTTCTTAAAAGCTTTTTAGATAGAATTCTATCAGAAATTCTGTATGCAACCCAATGGCTCTTTTGAATCCTTTAGTAATCTAATTATTTTTCTGGATTGAATGTAGTTTTGTGTTTTTGTAGCATAACATATAACTTGATAAGTGATGTGAGATTTGTTGGGGAGTTCTACAGAAGCCTACAAGGTCTTCAATATCACAATTATAAATACTACTTTGTTAGAAATGGGGTCAAAATAACAGCAAAAACAACGAAGAATAAGAACTCCCTTTCATAGCATTGTTTCTATGTGTTTGTACATGTGAGACCTTATTTAGTCACTCTTACGGTCCTCTGAGTAGGAAAAAGGACCCCATTTCAGAGGGTTGAGTCACAGCGTGGGAGAATGCGTGTCACTTTTCCCAGGTCATACAGATATAAAGTAGGAGAGCGGGAATTCAAACTCAAGCAGTTTCATATTTCAAAACAGTCACCCTGGGGGCTGTGAGGATGGATCAGAGAGGGTTGGGGCTGAAGATAGAGAACTGAATTTGATGGTCTCTGTGGTACTACCAGTGAAGCGTGGAGAGTCTGCACACAGGCTACCGCTGCAGGCTCCGAGAGAAAGGGCAAGATCCTGAGGTACAAACCCAGTAGAACTTAGTGATCGGCTAAGGTGAAGGGGAGAAATGTAGTAGATCAACGGGTAGGAAGGGTGGTGAGCTCCTATCTGTATGTTAGTGGCTTTCCCAAGCCCTTCCCTGCATTGCTATCTGAGTTCTTAACAAGACCCTTGTGTCCAGGGGGACACGAGAGCCTGGGGGCATAGGGATTTGTTTTTGATTGTACCCATTTTTAGTTGTGAGGCTAGGATTTGAACCCATGCTTTCTGGGCTTCAAAGCCTATGCTCTAAGTTGGGTGCTTGGTGTTACAGAAAATTAGGGATTGAGGAGAACAAAATATAGACAGAGGGGAGCCTGTGTCCCGTGTCCTTGCTCCTAAATTTGGTGAACTTGGAATGCAACTTCCGTTTGGTTTTGTGGTTCTTTGTTTCAGTGCACTTAGTTTATCATCATTAATTTTTAAAATCCCAGTTAAAAATCCAGGGAGATTTCCAGGACCATTATTAATAAGTAATAAGAGTGCTTAAAGAAAAACAAAAAAGAAAACCTGGGTGTTTCCATGAGAAGTGAGAAGTAGCCAAACCGATCATTGCTCGTCCCTGTGAGATGTAGACTTTGAGTCTCTAGGATGTTACACAAACTCATTTGGAAGCCAATCACTTAAAACTCAGCTTTGCTACTGTTTTTTATTAGTTTTAATTGGAATTTTATATCTTTCGACCACTATTTCTATCTGGATTTTATAAACTAGCTTGCCACACTATTCCCCAAAGCCACGTCACTATGCAACTAAGGTGTTTGTCAAGGCTAACACAAGCTCCCTGAGTGATTTAAATGAGTGTTTAATCTCTGCTTCTTGTTAAGTCATATTAGTGTTCTGTAGAAAATTTTTAGGTCAGATTTCTCTGTTGTAGATATTCAATATGCAGCCTATTTTGAAGCGAAGAGGGTGGAATCTCGTCCAACATTTACCATTAAGATTGCTTGCCTTATTATTAACAATCAGGATAGATTGGTGCTCATCACTTTGAGACCCATGTCTAAGACAATGAAAACTCCTGAGCACTGTGGAAAACTAAGAACATTTAGGAAGAAAAAGCTCTACCTAGTAAGTTGAAGGAGAAGCTAGAGAAGCATATGAAAGGGCAGATTTCTCACCCAATCCCACTCAGTAGGCACTTTGCCCTTCTTTGTAGTCAGCCAACTCTTGAGTTCTTTCCTCTGTCGACATGTGTGTATTATGTGCCGACTCTTTGTCATTTATATACCAACAGTCTCCACACTGATCATTCTTTGTTGATACTTTGTTGTCTTTCTATGCTTATGTAATTTGGGAGGTTGTTTTTTATTTTGCTATTTTTCTGTCCCTAATGATGTTTTGAACATCTCCAAGGCCCCTGAATTTAGTGTTAGCCATTTGTGAAACTAGCGGCAATGGAGTAGTCCCAGAATGCTTATTTGGTTCTCAAAAATGCCATTAAGTCTTACCAGGGAGCGTGGCCATCCTGCCTTTAAACTGTGATTATTGTAACTCTTTATCTTTATAGCTGCGTTGCAAGAGA
>RJWT010001293.1:0-36664 GCA_004365215.1 Cuniculus paca | reverse complement strand
TAGGTACAGACAGCCAGGGATATTCAGAGCCTGAGCAGCTGAGATTTTCAGAGATTTGATGAATCTGTTTGGCCACAGGATGCCAGTATTGAACCGCTTTTTGTGTGAGAGCATTTCCAGGGTGGGAAGAAAATGTGCTTTTAAGGGGATAGTCAGATAAATAGAAAGCTTTTTCCTTCCATCTGGAGTAGAGTGGTTAATCCTTCTGGTTGACTGTTGATGTTATTTACTTATTTATAGACACATGAGCTTCTCACGCAAAGAAAAAGGGGCAGATACCCCACTGAGAATACGCACAGATAGCAAGACCTGGCCAGAGACTGAAACCTGGTTTCATCTGGCTGCCTCTATTTATCAGCAAAACCATGTCACCATTGTGAGTGTGTGGGTGACCACCGAGTTGGCCACTCTTGCACGGGAAAAGGGATGCAGGACAGTCTTATTTATGCAAAATTATTGATAATAAAAAATCATTCTGGACAACACCAACATAAGGACATCTTTGTGAACAGGGTCTTTGCCACTCCAGAGACCTTGGCACGTTAGCTGCCCACATCGTATCAAGACAGCTTCATTTCCGACAAGTTGCTGGAAGCTGATTAATGCATTTGCAGACTTTCCACAAAGGCTAAAATGCAGCCTTTTAAGTCAGCTAAGTTTGACTACATTCTTAGGGGCCCAAATGATCCTCACTGTAGTGATAAAAGATCCTATGAAAAGATTTAGAAGCCTTTAAAAACACTGTTATTCTTTTTTTTTTTAAACACTATTATTCTTATTTTTTATTTTTATTTTTTTGCCGCACCAGGGATTGAAACACTATTATTCTTAACTTAACTTCCTGGACCTTGTGCTAATTCAAAGACTTAATTTTGGCTGTAGCTCCCATGCTGGTACCAGGTGTGGTTCAATAAATCAGATTTTGCCAAGTTGGTTGTGTTTCAAATTATTTCAAGGAAAACGATCAAACATGAAAGGTAAAGCTAAAAATACTACAACTGCTATTGGGCCCTGCAGATTGCAGTTACTGAAAGCTCCGAATGTAGACTCCTTGGCTGTCCTTAAAGAAGTGGTAACATGGGATTGATTTCCCCAAACCCAGAGTCCTTGCTGTGAGCATGCACGTGAACACGGTACTGGAGAACCACATAGGCGGCAGCTCCGCTGGGCAAGCAGAAAGCTTCCCTAGAGTTTGAGTTGGCTCTGTTCAACATCCCTGTCGGACCCCACTGTTACAAGAGAACCAAGGAAGAAAAACTGTTGGGCTCCAGGAGGTACCTCAAGGCCATAATCAATCACTCTGCATCATGCTCCATTATGAAGACAATTTTTCAGCTTTTGAGATCCCAAGAGACAGCATGGAGAGAGGCAGGGATGAATGTGAACAGAACTGATTGAACATGGAGGCCATGCACGAAGAGAAACTGGCCCTCTATGTGCTTCTGTGCTGAATAGAGAATCCAAATTATGTTTTCAAGGAAGGAGGATGGCACACATTGTTACAGAGGCTGGGTCCAAGTCACTCCTTGTTTGTCTGGGACAGGGGCAGGATTCTGATGTGAGAAGCAAGATGTCTATGAAGCAAGGGGCTGGGGGTCCCAGAATATAGGCTACCTCTTTTGGAAAAGATTTGATGTTGGGGGTGGAGGAGTAGAAGTTGAGTAAGAAAGGCAGGGATTTACTCAGGAGCCTACAGCAGGACTTCTCCAGGGAGAAAAGCCTGGCTCTGAGAATGTCTTCTTAACACAGCTGCTTTTTGCCCATTGTAAATGCCTAAGAAATCTTGCTTTCTTAAAAACCTACTATCAGAGAGCCTTAGTCCCTTCTCTGCCTACAAAAGCCACATCTCTGTTACTTTTGATGAGTATTTACTTTGCTCACGAAAGTCTATTTTTGTAGGATAAATTTACGATTTCCCTTTTCTGTGAATATGGGATTTAACTGCTCTTGAGTGTTATATTATGCTCTCCAGGTAAAAAGTGGGCTGTGACAAAATGCAGGTACTTAAGAAACATTTTCATAGAGTTTATCATATTCCAGCATTGTACTAGACCATGTACAACTAATGTAGGCTAAAATGTAATACATTGAAGAAAACAATTTTGGGGAACAAAGTTTTAAAGCCAAGGAAAGAAATATCTTTCTTAGTGTCATTAAGTATTGTTTGCAAGAAGCTATTACAAGTAACAAGACATAAATGAGAAGACAGTACATATATCCATATTCATCAAAAGAATAGACTCTGCTCCTGGCTTATGAGAAATATGAATTGGTCCTATGGGGGTTGAAGACAAAGAGGAAAACAAACAAACAAACAAACAAACCATCTCTTCCAATTGGAGTCACAGGTTTTTAGGACTGTTGAGATGAAGTTCTTACATTTTTGCTCTATCAAAATCACTCGTTATAGCCCGACCCTCAGTTTCAGATTCAGTAAGTCTAGAACTGAACTCATTGTTTTCTTTAATGATGCTACTTAATGTGGCTGGTTCATGTAGACCCACACCTTGAGAACCAGCAATTTAGTCCTAGTATCTCATTCTACCTCTGAGACAAATTAGGTCCTAGCAGATGAGATGGTTTGCTTAATATATACTCCATGTTCGGTACTGGATGAGTCAGTATTTTTTTTTTTTTTTTTTTTTTTTTTGCGGCACCGGGGATCAAATTCACAACCTTGTGCTTGCCAGGCAGCCGCTTAGGCCGCTGAGCTAAATCCCCAGCCCTTCACATAGAGACTGTAAATATATATTTCAGTTCTTCTGATTTTTCTGAGGAATTGGTTGTGATCTCACAGGTGCAAAAAGACCAATCCAATTTTGAATTGAATATAAAGCATATTTTTGAACATTTATTTATATCTTTGTCTGATTATCTCACAACATTTTCAGCCTCCTGGTTCATGACTAAAAGTCTTTATTTGAATACAAAACATTAATGCATTCTTGCTGAGAGAAGACCATGTGAAGCGATAGAAGTGACCAGTAAGTTAGTTGAGCATGATAGGATTCTAATGAAGTAACTAGTTCTTGAAAAATGCTGTATAAAATAGTGGTTGTGTATTTTTAGTACTCAACCCAAAATAGTTCACATTTTAGTGATTAGTGCATTTCTGATTTCTATACATTCTAATCTTTTCCCTGTATTTCTTTGCAGACACGATAACCAGAACATTACAGATAATACTGGAAGTTGTACCAGAAGAAGATTGTCAGAAATTATAAGCTAATGCATTGAGTTTTGACAATCTGCTGAAGCACAGAAATGTAGTATGAATCTTTACTTCATTTGCTTCAAATCCAGAGAGTTGCAACTTTGGTGATGGACTAAAGGAATCATTTATTTCTGTTCACGTCTCCTAGTGTAGTCACACTAATATCTGAGAAACAGTGATAATACTATGTCTTTGTAGAGAGCTGATATGCAAATTGTACCATAAATTTACATGATTCCTAAATTTCTAATATCTACCTGTTGAGGTTAAGGAAAATGACTGAGGAGATAGACTTTTAGTTGAGTAGTCATTCTCTACAAAATATCTTATGACAAAGAACCTTTAATCATAGACTAAAGATGTTTTTTGTATATATGGGTTTTGTGAGCATGTTTTAGATACTGTAGATGATTAAACTGTGAAAAGTAGTTTCTATTCTTCTGAAAAAATAACATGTGTCATTATTATGACAAAGAGGAAAGAAATTTTACATTGGTATTATTGGTATCGCATTGCTTCCCCTTGGATATCATTGTTTAATGCATTATACAAAGAGCATTTGAACAAAAGGTAAAGCCTAAACATAATTCTCTTGAATACATCAAAGGAGTGCTTCTAGGGGCCATTCTTTATGAAGTAAATCCAGGAATTATGTTATTAAAGTCCATCACAATTTATATTAGAGATTTTCTCAGTCATTTTTAGGCATTCCACTGTAATGTGCCATGCTGTTTTCATGCCAGGTCATTTTATGAAGTAGTTATGCCCAACTTGGTATTAAAATTAAGAACCACCATCTCTTTCACTACAACTTACACCTTGAGAAATATGTCTATAAACTTATTTAACATCTTTAAATTCCAATACTGAGATGAGAAAAATCACCAATAAAGAAAATACTCAAATATCCAGCCCATCTTTATATGTCGATATGCAATGCTGATAATTCTGAACATTTAAAAAATTCCACAGTTATTTTTGTATGATGATGAATTTTGACAGTTTGTGAATTTTCTTCATATATTTTCTATTCTGTTAAAATATCTCTCCAGATAAAACTGTCCAGAATGATTACAAAAAGGCTTATATTTACATAGAAATTGAGGAAGAAATGTCGCTGCTAAATGAGATTTAAAACATGTTTCTAAAAAAAATTCAACTTCTAAATCTAGCCTTTGTCAGTAATTTCCTCACTTGTCATTCAACTTGCAAAAAAGATAACTGATCACAAGTTTATTGAAAGTAAGAGAAACTGCATGAGTGTGTGTTCAGACAAGTGTTATTATGCCAGAATTTGGAGCTATTGTAGAATTTTCAAATAAGAGTAATATAATGATTGAAAATTTCAATTATTATTCGAATACCTCTAAGATAAAATGGTCAGTATATACAGAATGTTTCATTCCTTAAGTTTCCTCCATTGTAAAATGAGAAATTTTCAAAGAATTACACTGATTAAAACATTAAAACAGACATGAGGTTCATAGACAATTTGCCAAAGTAGGAATGATGATTTATAATTTGGAGCAATCCCAATTTACTAATAACATTTAATATACATGCAAGATTGATTTTTTGCCAAACTTACTGCTTAAGTCTCTTAAGTAAACTCATTATAATACCTTCTGTTTATTCATAGCATAAAATTTTCAAATTTTGATCTGTAGAACCTTTTTCTGATTTATTTTGTCAATTTTGTCTACATCTCTACTATCTCTTTCTAGAAGTAAAATTTTTTTGCACATCAATTTTTACACTATCTAGGCCCATAAGATCTAAACAAGCATATACTTCTTGAAATTTTTCTTACCTAGTGAAAGATATACATGGAGATGTTTGTGCACTTCTTAATTATTCCTGATATTAATGCCCTTACATTGAAAATGGATTGATCTTGGAATTTATTTTATCTATTTTTAATTCTAATATGTCTTTAAGGTATCACTGTATAGGCTAACTAGAATACATACTTATTATTCTTTCTCTTATTTTCAAAAGTGATTTTTGCATTATTAAATTTCTAATGCCACCGAAATTTTAACCAGGCAAAAAATCAGCCCGTAGGTGATGATGATGATACAGATTATTATTTTTGGTTTTTTGAGACAGCATCTCACTATGTAGTTTAGGCTGGCTTTGAACTCACTATGTAGCCCAGGTTAGCCTTGAACTCACAGTGATCCTCCTGCCTCAGCCTCCTGAGTGCTGAGATTATAGGTGTGTGCCACCATACCTAGTGCTAGTAGACTTTTTAAAAAATGATAATGATTAACTTGTATTTCACTTTATTTTTAGGACACATCATGAAAAGACACAGGCTTTTTTAAACTAGTGAATTAATATTCATAATTCTTATTAAAAATGGTAGCATGTAAAGAAGATTCTAGTTCAAAAACTTTATACTTGTGCTTGCATTTTTTCTTATGGAGCAAAGTTTTTCTTCTTTTTTTAGATTGATATTGCATATATGCATATACTCACATGTATATGCTATTACATGTGTTATAGTTATTCCAGTGTACATATACAAATGTTTATATAAGCGTTATGAATTTATTATAACACTAAAAGTATAAATGGCCATATGTTATAAGATAACTAATGTACCAGCTTCAAAAATTCTTTTTTAGGGCAAGGAGTCAAAACATTTGATTATGATTTTAAAAGATCAAGTAAAGACTTCTAAATTAAAGCACATATTTACATGAAGAACAATTCTCCTTAATCACAAATACGTGCAGTAAATATTTTTCTTACAGTGCAATTTTGACTGTACTTTTAAAGTAGTAGATTCATTTTCCTTTGATTAAGTGGAGAAAATTAAACAATTATAAATGGTGACTTGGTTAGCTGGAAGTAAGCCTTATTCTTTTTTCTGTGTGGGAGTTTAAAGATTTGTCCTAGAAAAGAGGGGGGACTCCTGTTCCAAATATAAAAGGGGCATGCGCCCCACATCTATGCACTTATACTCACACTGCCCCACTCCGGTGCCACAAAATTAGGACACCTTATTAGGTTACACTAGCAGTGAATGGTATTTTCTCTAACACTATGTGTCTAGTGAAATCGTTTCCTCAGTTGATATTTGATATATCAACAGATGTGAGTATAATCACATAATAGAATTCTTTGTGAATTCAAGAAACTCATTATTTTATCTCAATTTGCAGATGAATGTAATGCTAAGAAAGGGAGCAACTCTGGCCTTGGTTAATATTGATCACTTATAGCTGAGGTGTAAGTTATAGAAAACTTAAAGGATAGAAAACTAAAGGTCAGAATGACAGAAAATGAAAGGTAGTGATTAGATGTGCACTTTGGTGTTATACATTAGGCAATGTAATTGGATAAGTATTAAAAATGATCTATCTGCTGTGTATAAGCAGATACCCTAAGAAGCTAATTAAACATGTTTCGGTGCCTTTTACTTAGACAAGTTCCTTCCAATATCCTGTACCTAACTTTGGATTAGGAATTTTATATTCATTTTCTTAAAGTAGAGCAGTAAAATTGTATATATTTCTGGCTCCATGAAATCTGCATCTGTCATTGGAAGGTAAAATAACTTCCTTTATGGAATATTTAATATATATTTGAAGTATTAAACTTACCCATTAACTGAAGTATTTACATCTAATTATTAGTGACTTTCTCATGCAACATGTGATACATAAGAAAATAGTTTTACTTTTGTCAGATTTCATGGGTTGGTTTTGAAGAAAAGAAACAATGAATTGGATTTAAATTGTAGCTCTTTTTCTTAGTTTAGAAAAAAATAGATTTGAATTTGAATACAGATGACTTAAGAAATTTGATTTTACTTGAATATAATGTTGCTTCATTTTACTCTACATAATATGCAGTATGTTGGTGCTGATAGTGTTTACAGAATTACTTTTTATTTTCCTAACCATTTGAAATCACCAATTAAATCATGGTATTGTGGAACTAGCGAGAAGCTCATAGTGAATATAAATTAAAATAGATAAAGGGTCATTTTCATAGTTTCTGTTTACATTACTTACATATAGATAAAAGAATTAGTATCTATATGTGTATTTTAACTTAATTTCCCCATAAACAGTATTTTTAAAATCTGTCTGAATATATGTATGACCTAAAAATACCACCTGTGTATAGGCCATAATTTGTTAGTACTGTGTTTAAAAACAATTTAACAGTAAAGTTTTGGAAGTTATCCTTTCTTCCTTTCATTGCATTTTCAAGTTAGTTTGCATCTAAAACTGTTTCACATATTTTTAGCATAGATACAGATTCAAAAAGAATCATGGTCTTAATAGAAAACATCAGTTTTCCTTATGTTGTGAGATGTCTTCCTTACAACCTCATGCCAATATTAACTTGGTCTTTTTGAACCATTTTCGGTTTATTTGGATAAATTAATGATGCCCTTTATTTTATTTTTTGACATTATACCCTTAAGATAGGAAACGAGTTTTAATTTGCATTTATACAATTATCTAGATTTTCTTAGTTTGAATCTACCACGGAGGTTTACTTTCTTGAGAGATTTTTCCCCTCTCTTCTTTGTTACCATTGGGTTAAAATGCACAGAGTATTGTTACAGACTCCAAATAGTTAGCTTCTCTATGTGCATATGTTTGCTTGTTTTAAGGTACACTTATTGTATCAATAATGTCCTATGCGATTTTATAGATAAAGATTCTCTCAAGAAACTAGGGTGCATTAGGCATCCAAGAGACAAGCAATGGCTGCAGAGATTTGATTTTTTTTTTTTTTTTGTCTTTTTGAGACAGGGTCTCTCTGTGCAGTTCGGGCTGGCCTTGAACTCACTTTGTAGCTCAGATTGGTCTCAAACTCTCAACGATCCTCCTGCCTTAGCCTCTTGAGTGCTGGCATTACATACAGGCTGCTGCAGAGATTTGAAAGTGAACATTTTCTTTTTTTGCCCTCAATATATACACTACTGATTTTTACTTTATTGGTTAGAAGACTTCCTTGCTAAGTCCTTTTTACCTCTTGTTGAAACTTCTAAAAGACCATGATGAAAGATAGAGGGGAAGAGAAAAAAGAATAATGCAATTATTTCTTTTGCAGTGGTTGTTATATTTTGAGTACTTTTTGTGACAGGGTATTTTGCACAGCATCTTGTAGGAAAATGTGTTAGGTCTTTGGATGTTACAGCTATATAATTGGGTAGCGAGTGGTCAGACTTTAATGTGATTGTGAAGTTGGACCTCACATATTCCTACTAATGAACCTTATTAGAAGCATGCTAGGAAATACCAGCGTATCACACTGAGATACAATGCAATGTATCCACGTATCCATGGCTTGAACTGTCTTATTTCAAAGGATTTCTAAATTAATTTTTTCCTGGAATTTCTCCTTCACTGCAAATTCTACTTACTGACTAATATAATGTGAAAATACGTTAAAGTAGAAAAATACTTCAGAGAAATTAAACTTGTTTCAAAGGATTATGTGTTTATAAAAGAGAAAAAGTACTTGAAACCAAACAACAGAAACACAGGAACAACCACACACAAATATATACACACACACACACACGCAAATACACATACACGCACACACAAATACACACACACAGTTTTACAAAACCCACCGGAATCTTCTAACAATTCTAAGTAATATGATCCTTTCCTTGAAAAAATTTATTATTTAATAGTTTTTCCTTGTGAATCTTGCTACTGCTGACATAAATCTAGAACTAAATTTTTGATACATCTTGAAAACTGGGCTTTTTCTCCTCTTCCTCTTCCTCCTCCCCTTGTTTTTCTTCCTCTTTCTTCTTTTTGTACTGGAGGATTAAACTCAGGGAGTGCTGAGCAATATCCCCAGCCCCTTTGTTAATTTTGATTTTCTAAACAGAGTCTTGTTAAGTTGCGCACGCTAAGCTTGAATTTCTGACTCTCCTGGTGGTCAGCCTCCTTCCTAAGTGACTGGGGTCACATGCGTGCACCGCTGTACCCTGGTGGATTTTTTTTAGATGTTCACTATTTAAAAGATCCTAGAATCTATAGCAATATTAGGATACACTTTGCTTTAAAATCTTGCTTATTTAGGGCGTGGACATTGGCCCCCGATTCTTCCTCTCTGTAGATGGACTGCACTTCACCAGTAATGTTTTCAGTATACAGTACTTCTCAACATTTGAGAACTTTGCAAACATAAGGATCAGATGTTTTTTTTTTTTTCCTGTGCCTAACAGGTGAATAAATGTGTAGCTGTGTTTTACAGATGCTAAGTGTTGGCTACCTGTGGTTTGGTAATAAGCATGTGCCAGAAAAGGCAAGACAAATGGCCTCTTGTACTGAATGCGCGGTGACCTTCATCTGTCTTACCTTTCTGACAAGGATTTAGTTTAAATTTCATAGAGCTTGGTGCTCACTTATCATAGAATGGATTACATGGTAGTAATGCACTGGTAGATGGTTTTTAGTTACTAATTCATAGTTCATCTCATGATGAATCTTTTATGTGTTTTTATTGTGAGTATATCTGGATTTACTTTATAAAACATGGGTTGTATTTTTTAGCTCTGTCTAAAATTTGACCCAGTTACAAGGACTTTTTTCACTTGTAAAGGGATAGAAAAACGTGCATTTGTGTTAGTATGTTCATATTAACATTATTAGGTACTATGTATAAATATATTTAAATATCTTTTCTGTTTTTGGCAATAATTCGCGTCAATGGAATCAATTTAACTCAATGAGAAAGTGATGGGTTATTCTTAAGGTTTATTTATGTTGGAAGTCTTCCCTTTGATCTGTGCTTAAATTATAATTGACAGAACAGCTAAATCCTGAAGTTTGATCTGGAATGTGTTTGTCATGACCTTGTGCCATTTTCCACACTGTGACAGCATGATGGGTTTGGCCTAGAGATATAAAATATAGGACTAGAAAGGTCCAGCAGAGAAAAACTAACACTCAGTACCTTCAGTGGACCTCATCCCTGGTGTCATTTCTTCACTCTGACACGGTGATAATGAAACATGGTAAAGACGATGGTGTGTACTTTGTGCAAATGTAACACAATGTCTTGTATTGACTGAGACAGTCTTAAAGAGCGAAGTTGTTTTCCTGCATCTATGTTCCAACTGCCTTAGGAATACAGAGGTATTAAACTATAAGGATATAAGTGGTGCAGGGGGACTTTCCTTTGTGGATTGTGTTGTTTTTCTTAGGGTTCTTTTGCACTGGGGTCTGTACCAACATGTGATCTGTGAAATAAAATAGATTCTTCTACAGTGAAATGCTTTCCCTCTGGGGAGTGTTCTGGTGCAGCAGTCACACTGCCAGATGGTGTTTATGGGCTATTTGTGTAAGTGGAAGACGCTATGAAATAAGTACGCTTTCATCCGATGGGAACTCGATGCACGTGCTTTTGTATGGAATGAATTTTGGTGCAATATGATTTCACTCAAATTTGCATTGAATTTAATTGTAGTTGTACTTATGTATATGAATACCTGTTAATGCTTCTAGTTGCTTCAACTTTGTATATCAGTTTTTGTACATATTTTTACTTGAAAATATTTTAAGTTGACATTTAAATAAACATTTGATAGTTTACATAATAAACGTAGTGTTTTGTTGTCTTTTTAAAACAGTGTATATTCCCTTAAATTGAAGGCCTTGGTTTTAATGGTTGGATTTATCTATCGTGGATTCTGTAAATTTGTTGAAGCATCCCTCATAACATCAATTTTATGCACTGAAAACTGAAAGAGATGGCAAATTCAGTGTCCTGTACCAGTCCTTTTCCTCACAGCCCACATTCACCCGTCGTCTGGTCTGAGATACCTAAGTTCATTTCTCTTTTCACCTGTGCTATTACAGAATCTTTATTTTTATTTTTTTAACCTTTAATAGGAGTCTTGTGTCCTGTAATTCAGCCTTCACATGTTTCCCTAGAATGATCATGTTGATACAAATGAAGTTAAAAAAAAAAACATTTGGCAGTTTCACACTTACTTATTCCTTTTTTTTTTAAATTTCTGGATGAAATCCTTTGTAGAAGAATTGTCCCTTTTCTCTCCCCAACTTCCCACATTCCCTGTAGCCATATTAAATGTCTTTTCAACAGCTCAATGAAGAAAAGATGCCATTATTATTACTACTCACACATCCAGATTCTTATAGGAATTGTGTTTCCTTCCTCATTCCCATCTCCTTACACAAGACATAGCAGACAGGCTTCTACCCTACATGCAACTGAATCTAAAAGGTTACTTCCCCTACAACCTTTCTCCAGGTTGGTTCAGGACCTGATCTCTGACCTCCTTCTCCATCTGGGGCTCATCCTCGTTTACCTCAGTGTACAAAGCTGTATTTGATTTAATGGTCTCAATTCTCTGCCTGTTTTGCAGACTTTGTCAATGCTGCAGACAGAAGCATAGTGGACACTCGATGTTTATTTATTTGTAAATTCAGTGGATGAATTCTTATCCTTTTCTTAGAAGCAGTTCTCCTTGTGACTTCCAAATTCAAGCCACCTGTCTTAGTCACTTCCCAATTACTGGGACACAATACCTGACACCTGCAACTTAAAAGAGGAGAGGTTTATTTTGACTCACAGTTTCAGAGGATTCAGTTAATAATCAGCCGGCTCCGAAGTAGTAAGGGTGCAGTGAAAATAGCCTGGTGGAGGAAAGCCACTCATGTGATGGTGACCAGGAAGAAAGGAGTGAAGGGAGGAGCTGGGAAAGAGGTCATGCCCCCAGTTGTAGGAGAAGATGCCCCTCCCAGTGTACTTCAGTGTGTAGTTTTCCCAGGTAATAGTCCCTCTTGCTTTTGTTTCTTAGAAATAACTGATCACTGTGATGCATATTGTAAGAACTGATCCCCAATTGACACGCCATTCTGCCTCTGTACTCCCTGCTTACTTATCCCATATAAGCCCTAGACCACCAGAGATCAGGGTCTAATAATTTGGGAATGATCCCAATCAGTGCCCATCAATGTAAATAAATCTGCCTCCAAATCCTGGATGTCATTTGGTGTTTCTGTTTGGCGCTGTACAGTGACCCATCTAGTAATAGCACATGTGGCTACTGGGTGCATTAATAGATGAATCCACTGAGAAGCATAAAGCTTCCACGATCCAATCACCTTTCAAAAGTCCCACTTTTGAGCACAGGAGAGTTTCAGGGACATTCTAGATCTAATTAATAACACTACTCATTAGACTCTGGAGAGAAAATTTCTATGATACCTCTTCAGAACACAAGTGAACTGACTGGGATGTTTCTCTCTTTGTGTCTGTCTGTCTATTTCTCTGTCTCTGTCTGTCTGTCTGTCTGTCTCTCTCCATCTCTTTGCCTGTCTCTTCTTCTACAGTTATAAGTAAAATAACGTTATGGGTCTTTTCTGTAAATAACACCTTTAAGGTTCTATATTCATGGTAAGATATATTTTTTATAATAATGTCTTGAAAAAACTTTATACTGAAATTTAGAGCAAAAGAAAGCCTAAATTTTTAGTGATCAAATCTCACTTTTTTCTTCTTTCTTTCTTCTTCTTCTTCTTTTTTTTTTTTTTTTGATGCCGGGGATTGAACTTACGACCTCATGCTTGCTATGCCACTGAGCTAAGTCCTCGGTTCAAATCTCACTTTGAAACAGAAATGGGAGATTAAGTAGCACTTTTTATCTTGTGCATGTTTTGAGTAAGTAATGATAAAGGAAACTAATAACTTCTGGGTTAGGGTTAGGGTTAGGGTTAGGGTTAGGTGGGTAAGTGTACTTTTGATTTTGCCTCCATATGTCCAAAAAATTATATTTGCAGACTCTATAAAGATCTGACCCTGAGGGTCAGGCTTTCACAGCCCTGTTATTGTTTTTATGGTCTTAAGCTAAAGAACATCTGGTCACCGGTGGGTATCGGCTAAAACTATGATGTAAAAATGTTTGATGTTTGAAAGAATTCAGAAATAAAAAATAATTAAGACTCACTGTCTTTTAAAATGTTAGCTTCTAAGATTTAGTAACCTCTTGAAAGGCATGAAACGGGATTTGTTAATGCAGGCTAAACTTCACAAAGATCAAATTCCCTCCAGTTATAATAAAATAACTTGATATAATTGCATATAAACCTCAGAAATAAGTGGACAGTCAGTTATTTTCCTCTCATTGAAATTTGTTCTTAAAAATTAAAGATGTTAATTTTACTTTTGCCAAACTAATTTGCACTGTAACTATGTGACATTATTATCACATATTCTATTTCTTGCAAATCTAAAGACTATATACAATTTATTTCATGTTCTGAAGTCTGCCTTAAGCTCAGTTATGTTCTTATTCCATCAATGTCATACTGTTTTCATAACTTAGTGATTTTTGATTCGACAAAAATCACTAAGCACCTCCCCTGTGTTATTGAACACAATAGGCGCTAGAGATACATGGCTAACAATTTACATACAGTCTATTTCATGAACTTGGGGAGATTTTTTTTCTAAATCACTCAATTTTTTTTTTTCAATTTAGGGTAAGCCTTAGGTGCCATAAAAACAGCAATGTCACCAAATGGACAAGTTTGACCTGGGGTTTGGGGGAAGGCTTTCCTAAGGATGTAATCTGAGTTGATATTAAAGAATGGGTGCAATTACCTAGGTCAAAAGAGGTAGCATACGGAATGTTAGAAGAAGAATGAGCTGTGTAACAAAGGCCCTAAACCAGACAAAGCAAGGCTTACCTACAAAAATAAGTGAGGAGACATTGCGGCTGAAGCACTGGGACAATGCAGAGGTCACATCTCTCTAGAGGAGTAGGGATAAGCGCTTCAGCAGCAACGTTCTAGATTTTGGTCTATATACAGTCTAACAGAAGTAGTGCAGGCAAATGAAATCCACATGTAGTATAACATTGAACTTCAGCAAAATTTCAATTTGTTCCCTCTCCTGACATCCCTAGATAGAATTCTTTCAAGTAGGAAAACAAGATGCTTTTTTTTATTATTCTTATATTTTACCTAATTAGTTCACACTGCCAAAAGTGTTTGTAAACTGCAACAGGCTTTAAGATGTTTATCTTGAAAAAAGGGAAAGTAATTGAAAGAATTATATAATCAAAAAATGTGGGAAGCCTTGTTTCCGGAAATTTTACAGTTGTCTGTTGCTAGCGTGTTTCTGTTCTTCCTTGCAAGTTAGATTATATTTCGTCTACTGAGCAGTCACCAGCTATCATCTCTAGGATGGTTTGTGATTTTATTTTTCTTCAGAAATATTCTTCTTGTACCTAATTACTTAATCTTAACTTTCACAATTTCTTTTTGGGCTCAACCCAAAGTATTAAATAAACCTACCTCACATGACATGTTATCACAAGAAGAGATTATCTGACTCTAGTATTCCACTATGAACACTTTCAATACAGTAAAATTATTTCAAGTTTTTTCTGCTTCCTTAGAAATATGGAGAAGGATCTTTCTATTTTTCCACTCCATAATTCACAGTGAAAGACAATTAGCTCTTTTAGTAAGACTGCTAGAATTTTGCTTAAGGAATTAGAGAAATAAAGAAGATATTATTTGAGGGTATGTAAGAGGTATTCCACAGAAAATGGGGTTCCCTGATACAGTATTTTTGTACTCAGATTTCCCAAACCTTAGGTCCTATTGTCAGATATTTGTCTATGAATTTAGAGTGATATATTGATTTCTTTAAAAGAGTAATCTGATATCATCCAAGTGTACCTAATGGTAAGGAAAGGTTAATGTATAGTCTGTGATTATTAGTAAAACACTTTCTCAAATTAAAAATTTTCAGATATGTATGAGAGACTACTGAGTCAAAAGATGAAAGGGCAGAAGAAATTGAACAATGGTTCAAATTCATAATAGATGTCATTTATCATTTTTACTAAACTTTGAATTAACCATGTGCTTGCAGTTGACTAGGATGCTCCTCCCACTTTCTATGAATAAGACAGGTGGCAAAGCTTACTTTCACTTTTGGATTAAGAAAATGAGTCCAAAACCACTAAAATGACTTGCCTGGAGGAATAGAGAAAGTCAAAGATACAAGAACAGAAATTCTGATGATCAAATCACTGTTATATTTCAGACTGTCAAATCAAATTGAATTGAATCTCTTGGAGGAAGACGGCTACTTTATTTTATTTATAAGCTGCTCAGCCATTACATTTCTTGCCATCTACTGTATGATTAATAATGGATCTCATGATACAAGAAATGTATCACAGTTCTACATCCATAAAAACTCATGGTGCTTCAGTTTGTCAAGATGAATCTATGATAAACCATAGGAACATACAATACAATGTGTAATTAATTGTGACATTGAGTCACAGTTTCAAATCCATTAAAAGATAGGAGATGTTGGTCTTTCCAATAGCCCTTAAGGATCTGGAGGAATTAGATGAATAGAATCTGATTTTGGATGATGGTGATGTGTATGCTTCCAATTTGAATACGTTTTTTGTTGATAAAACAATTTGATGTGTGTAAAATGCAAGACAACACACATAGAGGAGTTGGTCCACTCATGATAGAGGCATCATTTTTGGAAAAGGAATTTTGATCTGAGATGGATACCACTGCAGATGTTTCAGAAGGAGGTGATGAGGTCAAAGTGGAAATGCATAGTTATCATCCTAGCTCTGCTGGAGGGCTTATAAAGAAACTCTGAATTTGCAAAATCTAGCTGTTGAGCTTTTACAAAGAAAAAAAAAGGCATGAAGAAGTCTAATTTGGGACAAAAAAATAAAAGATCAGGTAGATGAAAAATTCTGGAGACAAAACAATAGAGTTTGTGCCTGACTTACCATGGGGGATGAAGTTGAAGCTGTCATTGGTGACTTCAGGGGTTTCAAGCCTGAAGGAGCTGAATAAGGGAGTGTGTCGCGGAAAGGGACACATTTGCAATAAGCTTCTGACTTTCCTTGTGTGATAATTATGCACTGGATCACATTTTTATTTCTAGAGTGATAAGTCCGAGATGGTAACAATTCCATCTGGATACATTCCCTGATCACTAGATCATAGGGCAAGGGTTCAGGTGAGAGCACAGAATTTGAAATACACATTGTTAATATTCTTAAGCAGCTTTAAGTACACTCTCTTCCCCAATTTAACTAAAAATCAATTACTACATATATCAAAACTGTAAGGCAGGTAGAAGAACAAAGTATCTCATTTACAGCTGATAACAGCTAATATAAGAGAATGTGGCTCATAACTCTGGGCAAGTAGGCTTTCTAATACTGAACTCCAGGGTTAGAAAGATTTGCTCATCGTATCACAGACAGCCCTATAATTAAGTAATTATGTGTCTTCCCACAGATGCCTAACCCTGTAAAACAAGGCATGGAGTAGTCAGGCTGGCTCCCAAGGAGAAAAGGCAGGCAACGGATTTGTTTTGTTTTTCTTCTCAAACTCATCAGTATGATACTACTTTTCTTGAAATAGATCAAGAGTGTCTCCCTGATGTAGTTTCTTCTACAGGGAAGAAAACAGCAAGGTCAGAAAAGAACTGTCTCTTTCTCTTCCCATCCCATCCCAGTTAGGAGTGTCCTTCATAGAGATGACCTTTGGGTTCAAAACACTTTAGTACTTTGTATCCACAATCTAACTCCAACATGGTGCCTAGAAAATATTAGATTCTCAACACAGTTTTTGATTACGTGGGTAAGTGAAAGTGACAGCTGAAACTTATATGAATGGACGGCCTTTGATTGGAAACAGTACTTTAAAAAAAATTACAGTATTAAAAGAGCCTAGCCATGGAATAGTTTCCCATGAGTTGGGTAGGAAATGGATAAAGCAGAAGAGTCAAAAGGGAAAGTGCACTGGTATTCACTGAGAATCTTTGGTTCTGAGTTGAATGTCTATTTTAGATGGTGACAAAGTTTATTGGAGTTTCAGAATACTTCCATTGAAGTCATCTTTCTTTCCCATATTTTTGTTCAAATCGGGTGAATGGCAGACATCCTGGACTTTGTGGGTCAGCAAGTGCTAAGTGAAAAGATGTTAAACAATGATTACTGCACTATCTTCTGATCCCAGAAGCAGTCAAAGATACAATTGTCACTTTTAAGCCTGTGATATATTGTATGATATTGTTCAGTACAATGCAAACAACATACAATGCAAACAACAGAAACAAACCCAAGTAATTGAAGCAAAAGAGGAGGTATATGATAAGGATGTGGTCATATCTTGAAAAACTGTCAGAAATGCAGCCTGACTTTAGAAAGGCCCCAAAGCTGGAAATGAAAAATGATAGGAAACTAGACAACATTCTCAGTTTCTTATCTCTGTGCCTCTGTGTGACTCTGTTATGCTTCTATTCTTCTATGTTCTGGTTTCTTTATGCAATGCCTTAGGCTGTAAATCTCCCCGAGTCAAGAGAAGAGTCCAAAGTTTCAAACCATGCAGTTATAATTACAGGTACTCAGTTATAATTCCAAATGGCGTTCAGTAGTGGCCCAAAGGTCATTGCACAGGTAGATAGGTGCATTGTTTTCATTAGGTGAGAAACCATAAAAGGTTTTCTGTATCCACATGGTTACACATGCATAAAGAAATCAAGAAATCAGAAAGTGTACAAAAAGTGTAATGCAATCAGGAATGAAACAAAAATAGCTAATATTTATCAGATGCACAATATGTGCTATTAGCACCATCTGAAAGACTAACTATATTCTAATTTGATATACAATTAAAGAATAAAAAACTCATTTAATCTTTATGTTGATTTATGAGGTATGCCCTATAATAAAGAAACTGAGTTAAGATGTAGTTTAATAGTTTGTCTAAAGACACAGAGTGTCTGGAACATCCTAAATGCCTTAGAATGAAAGCATTTGAAAAGTATTCATGTTCTCCGACCACTGAATGTTTTATAGCTAGTCTATTCATAAATATTGGATTTTTAAAAATATTTATTTATTGACTTGCTGAAGTAGAAGGAATTTTCATCAATGGGAGGATTAGTGATGAGTATTTCCTTGGTATGTAGGATCTGTCTCTCACAGGGCACACTAGTGTCTATGAGGACAGTGCTTTACTTAGCTGTGGAGGGATGTTAAGGTTGGAATTATAAAAAAGAGGTTTTCTCACCACTGGAAAATCAAGCAGGCAGTGAAGTAATTCGAATCAAATTATAGGCTTCATTTCTACAATCTTGCCATGAGGCCTGCCATGAAGGCTAGTAAAAATTATTTTACTTCTAATTAACACTTAATTTGATTAATTCAGCCCTCCTTTTGATTTCTTGGTTCCAGAAGTTTCTGTGCTGGTAAGACTAGAATGAAATGAGCAGCAGGCAGAGCAACAGGAAGATTTAGATGAACTGTAAACTCTTTATTTGGAGCCTTAAACATTCTGAGAAACTGCTTAGATCAAACTGATGAAACATGAAAATGTATAATGGTTTAAAAGTAGGTATATACTTACATAATTAAGCACAGTAATATATAGAATATAAAATTATTAACTACTAAAGATAATTTCAAATATTCATAAACTGTATGTAAAAATCAAGTTTCTTTTGGGACTCAATGAAAACCACTTAAATTCCAAGGATTCAGTATCATGGAGGTTTTGGCAATAATACAGAAAAATTAGAAATTAAATACAAAAAAGTAGCTATTTATATGTTTGTTTATATTTGGTACTGGGGATTGAATCCAGGAGATTTGCACTGAGCTACATCCCTAGTTCTCTAAAAGCAATTATTATTATTATTATTTTGAATGGAGTCATGCTAAGTTGCTTACATTGTACTCAAGCTTGCAGTCTTCCTGCCTTGGCCTTCCAAGTAGTTTTTCAAATTCACAATAACTGAAACTTAAAAATGAAGGTTAAGAAACTCGTGGTTAAAGAAATAGTCACGATATACTTAGAGATAGATGATAGTGAAGAAAACACCAAGCCAGCATTGTTAGGTGACTGCTAGAGAGTTTCAGAGAAGGAAATTTAGAAGGCAAGGGGAATGAAGGTATGGCTATGGGGAAAAGCAAGAGTAGCAACAATACAACCACAGAAAAGCTGCACAAGGTGTCGAGGTGAAGTTCACAAACTGAGGTACTGGTTAGCAATCTTTTTAAAAGTCAGTATTTTGGAATGAATTCAATGCAATTTCAACATGTACCATTAAAGTCAGTTTTTAGAAAGAAAGGGAAATTATATAACTGCAAGTTAGACTGTGTCATAAATGCACATACTGGAGAAAACATTGTCAATATAAGTTATAAAATACTGTAATCTCTCTATTCATTCACTGCTCAGGATTTTTCTTCCTCTGGTTTTCAGAGAAAAAGCAATGTAGAGCAGACTTTCTCACTGTTCGGCTTCTCCGTTAGAATCTATTACCTAATAATCTGCGCCGTCCAGGTAGTGTAATTTTCAAGTAAGATATTCTTCACAATTTACCTGTAGCTTTACAGTAAATGAAGCAACAAAAAGAAGCTTTAAGATGGGCCTATTAACCTTTTAGCCACATAAGATGAATGTGGCGAAATAAGATCATTACAGAGATTTTCACTGAGTTCCAGTAAGAATGTGGATTTTAAATTACTGCTTTATCCTATAGAATCACTTCCCTTCATTTAGCAAACATGAGCCTTATCTCCCATACGAATGCAATGATAATTTACACTTTTAAACTGGAAATCTACCATTGCAATCCTGATTTGCTTTATAGAATATTTCCTACCATGGATGCATTTTCCAGGGTGTAAGGAACTGAATGAGCTGTGATGTTTCATAGCATGCATTAAAATTTTTTTCACTGTACAGCATATTTCTATCATAGCTTCTTAATATTATTTCAATTTACTGTTAAATAATCCCTTCCCTTTACTAGCAAGTGATTTTGTAGATGCATAGTATTATATAGTTTAGTTCAATAATTTAACTCATTCAACAAAACGTAAGCAACTACTCTGTGCCCAGTTGAGTGTTGCACATTCAAAGATAAAGCAAAATTTTTTCCAAGTAATTAAAGTCTGATGAAAGAGACACACAGAAACAGATGTATCATATAAATGCAATGATAGTTTATGCAGCATTTTCCAGGTCTGATAGATGCCTGTATAGGATATTCTGGAAGCATTTAATGGTTAACACCTCACCCATCTAAGAGACACAGAGTTGAGATTCTGGTGTGATGACTCAACAACAAAGAATTAAAGTCTCACCAGGCAACAGGCTATGAGAGGATTGGAATTATGGAAAGCATTCTAGTTAGCAGGTGCAACATTAGTAAAGTCAAGGAAGAGGTCATACTGAGTATGTGGGGACCCAAGCAGCATTTCAGACAGGAAGGGAAGACACATACTGATAATATGGGTGGAGGTCAGTACATCAGGGACCACATAGTCTTCAGTGAAGACTCTGGGTGCAGTTTCTTTGAGTGGTAATCAAGGCAAAGCGCTCAGGAAACCTTATTTGAGTGGAGAATAGATTATAGAGAATCCATATGTAAGAAGGGTTCCAGTAAGGACATGTAGCAGTTGTTTTAAGGAAATATGCTAAGACCCAAACCAAGGCTGCGGACATGAAGACCAACATAAAGGAATGTAGTGATTTCCTATTGCTGCTGTAATAAATTATGGTAAAAAGATGTGATTGAAAATTACATTGAATGTATGTCTTTAAAAATGACCTATAGTAAAAGGCAAATCACCATTAGCCATTTCCCTTAAAAGTACTCCCCTTTACTTAGCCCATCATTCTTGCCACTTTCTGAAACAGTGCTGGAAATCCACTTTCATGAGCTCCTTTAGGTGTATTGTGGTGGCTATCTGGATGTCCTGAATTGATTCAAAACATAGAGCATTCATGATCATTTTGACCTTGAGGAAGACCCAAAAGTCACCACATACCAGATTCAGTGAATAAGCTGGATGAGGAAATAGGCAAGGTTTTAATTTGAGAGAAATTGCCATTAAAGGTTGATCAATAAGCTCTGATTACTAAATAAGGTCAATGTTTAAATTAAGAAAGTTATTACAGTAAAAAGCACATTGCTATTAGTCCCCCTCAAAATACTCAACCTAGTCCTCTCTTTCAGAACACACTTATACCATCATTCTTGGTAATATGTCTGTAATGTCTTTTTGTTTTCATTAAACATTCACCTTGCTTCAGTCACCCTTCTAAAATGATTAAATAAAGTTCAAACTTACTGTCTAGGTCTATGGGACTAAAATTCAGTCAGCAGAGCTGGATTTCATCTTTGTGCTATAGGGGAGAACTCATTCATTACCTTTGCTTTTTCAACTTTCCTGAAAATCTGAGCTCATGGCTTCTTTCCTCCATCACTCTGGCCCTGATTTATGTTGTCACATCTTCTCTGACCCTTCTGCTTCTCTCATATGAAGATTTTTGGATTAGACTGGGTCTGGATCACCCAAATGACCCAGGATAATCTCCTTATCACTAGAGTTCTAACTTCACGTCTGCTAAGGTAACATGCAGCTTTGGAGGCATCTGAATGTGGCGATCTTTAGTGGGCCATTATTATATCCATCACAGAAGACAGAGTGCAAACATATTAGGAAGAGCTTGGACATTTACCAACATGGTATGAGATGGTAAGAGAAAAAAGTAAGAACTCCCAGGAATTTGATTTATTTGATTTTAAAAATGAATGTCATCAGCTGACATGAGGTCCCCTGGAGGAAGACTCATTCATGGGTGAGGAGCATGTAGAGATTGCCCTCAACCTTAACCAACACCTCAACAACAGGTGACGTCAAGCAGTTGTGCTACTCTCTGAACCTGAAACCTGTATGAGAATTGTGCTGGAGCCTTCTCTGTGGATGTATCAGAGTTGAAATCTTATTGGACAAAAAAACTCCAGAAAGACTGAGGGAGAAGAGCAACAGGAAGTCAGCCATTGTGAGTGAGTGTGCCCTTACCATTGACTGAGGAAGACTTGTCAGAAATGGAAAATCGAGGGCAGACTATAGGGGAGCTGAGGAAACACAACAGTGCTTTTTACAATGTGTTCACCACAGTCTCCCGTAGAGTTAACACATTTTTTAACAGCAGAGCATGTGATTCCACACGTCTCCCCAAAATCAGTATAACTATGCCTTTATTTGAGCTATCCTTTTATATTTTACAGGATTTTAACTACAGGATTTGTGATTAACTCTATGTTAAAATTTGAAAAACCTCTTGAGTAAGGAATTTGATATAGAGGGAATAATGAAAATCACCTAGTCCCTTGCCAGGAGCATAGCAGGAATATCTACAAAAAGTTGTAGCTACTGACCGTGTTGATCAATTCCCACAATTAATGATGAGCACCACCACTCTTGGTCTTTCCATAACACCTCTATATTGCTCTATTGGGGGCATTTTCATATTCTATTTTCATTTCTTGTTTTTCCTCTCTGCATCTCTTTCTAGATTGTGAACACATGAAAAATCTCTCCAGTAACTTTCATCTTTGCATTGCAGGAGTAAGAAGATAAGGAAAATTCTACTCACTGGGCTTCCTGTTAAGGAGAAAGCAGTCTGCCTTCAGAAACGAGAGGCAGATATCAACAGAAACCTCAAACAAAAGATGCTTACTAAACTACCATGCCTGAGGAAGGGGGATAAATTGTTTTGTACCTGTGGAGAAAGGAGTAGAGGAAAAATAAAGAATAAAGGGATAAAGGTAATAAAAGAGAAGGCTTCTTTTATGATGAAATTCTGTGACTCACAAATTATTACCAGTGCTTCTTTGCATGCAAATCCTCTTCTTTGAAGTAATAACCTACAGAGGGTCTGAACTTTTAGTTGAGTTAGTATAGAGAAAAATAGAGATTGTGTGTAAAGCGTACATATTTGAAGAAAATGCCCTGGGAATGTGACATCCTGGAATTTGAAGAGATCAAATTGAAAGTTGAAAGAAGCTTTCAACTTTCATAGGCAAAAAGTGTTTGAAATAAGAATTTTTAGACCAGTTGGACCCAGGAAAAATCTAATATGAGCCACAAAACACAAACCCCATATATAATTTAAAATCTTCAATAGTCATACTAAAAAGTAAAAATAAGCAGGTACAATTACTTTTAATAATCTTTTAAAATTATACAATATATCCAAAATATCATCAAAGCATATAATCAATAAATTGTCGATGAAATATTTGACATTCCTTTTTCTGGACTGGGTTTTTAGAATCAGGTATGTAATTTATAATTACATTGCATCTCAGTTGGCCTGGCCTTATTTCAAGCATCTCAAAGCCACATACACTAAGGGTCCCCCATATTGGACATGTATAAAGCAGGTTTGCCATGTGCTGGTATTGATCCTGGCATGGGGTGAATGCCCAATCCGTACCACACATGGGTATTGCTCTATCCTGCGCATGGGTCCAGCGAGATGCACCTCTGACACAACAAGTTAAGCAAAGCAACTCTATTACTCCTGATGAGCAGCAAGAGACACTAGAAGCCTAGGATTTATGGCAAATCAGTGTTTCCAGGCTCCAGAAATCTGCCTAGAGTGCCTGGAGGATCTCTGGTGTGTACCTCATGTGACACCTCAGTTGAGGGACCCTGAAGGACACTTCCAGGGGCTACGAGAATCACTAAGCAAATGCATTACAGGCTTCCTGTTTAAGGATGTAGGAACAGGGCTAGGCTATTTTAGTCTGTTTCTCCTTGTCTCAGGATGTTGTTTTCAGCATTTCTTACAGTTATTCTGAGAACTACAGAAAGGAAAGAGGGTGTAGGGTTGCGAAGGCCATCAAGAGATCTGCCCTCTAATACTAAAATTCTAGATCTCCATAGTGTAGAACCCTAACCCTTGTGTTCAATATTAAGATTTTTTTTTTCTTTTTAGGTGTTTCAAGACAGAGTCTTGCTCTGTAATTCAAACTGACTTGAACTTACTACGGAGTCCTGACTGGCCTTGCATTTGCAGTGATCCTCTTGCCTCAGCCTCCTGAATGAGATTACACGTATGCGGCACCATGCCCAGCCAAGATTTCATTTTTTAGAGGTCACCTGGTGTAGAAAAACTTAGATAAAAAGAAGATCTTCCCCTTGAAGATTCTTAACCAGTAACACAGCTACCTAATTGCTGGATGAACCACTGTAGCACTAGTGAGCATATAGTAAGAAGAAATTAAACATCAAGTGTTTAATGTACTCTTCCCTTTACCTATAAAATGCCTCCACGGGGAAAGAGAGGTGATCCAGTCAAGTCTTCTCAATCATAGAAACATTTAAATTGCAGAGATAGTAACTGTATTTCGAAGAGACAGAGTTTTATCTATGGGATACTTTGAAAGATGCACCGGGTCTGGCAGGGAGTGACTATGCAACCTATTGATTATTGGGGATGAAATCTCAAAGTGTAGGAACAGAAGTAGGCTATGTTAGCATGGTTTCATTATACTTGTTTACTTTAGATGTATTGCTACATTCAAAACTCTGAAGTGACTAAGTGGGCATTAGTCTATAACACGTCTTGTTCAAGTATAGAATAAACTTTTTAAGTTTAAAAGGATTTTTCCAATGCTATGAAATTGAAAAAAAAATACAGAAGCAGATGACATGACCTTTTAATTCACCTAGCAAAAATATTTCTAGAAGTGCATCTGTATTTTAATTCCAGAAAACCAGTCCTGAGGTCTGATGTAAGTGCCAGAATTGTCTGTCTAGAAACTGGTTTAGATGCAGTGTTGCTGAACTATATAAAAAAGACTTCATTAAGTTGACTTTCATTCTATTTATGCCTTTGTCATTTCCTTCAATGTTTAAGTGAAAATAACACATAAGAAATCATTGCTGACAGGCCTAGAATTTGTCTTCTATTATTTATTGTGATAGTCCTCTCTCCACCCACCATTACACTCTAACAAGTCAAATATCAGTTAAAGCGATGTTTAAGACCCTGTAATTCACAGCATGATATCTGTTTTGACTATATTTAATGGCCAGCACTTACTCCAAATGAGTTAAAGCATATCATTGTGTAAGCATTTATTTTCACTACTTTACTGCCTTGGTAAAACATTTTCCCATTTCTCCACTGCTTTTCTGTTCTCTTGTGAGTTTAAATCACAGAATGTAACTAGCTAATAAAAAGGATTAGATACTACACCAAACAGGTTGTTAAGTGTGGGAAATTACCATCACACTAACAAATGGATAAACACATACATACATATCAAACACTCCAGTCTGATGTTTTTCACACGTTCTTGTTTATATAAGAGTTTCCCCTTCAGTTCAATCTCCCCACTTGTTTTTTTCTCCTATGAGAATTACATTAACATCTTGGTCAAAGGAGAACTTTGTCATTCTCAATCATTCCCCCAAACTTTGTTTTGTGTTAACGTCACATTTGACGAGTTAAAAATCTAATTGTATAGCGCACATGATAATTTAAGTGATGCTAAGATCACTTCCTTTACTTTCTTTTAGAATTACATAGATTGTCACAGAATTGTGTATCATTTTCAGATATATATATATATATATATATATATATATGTATATGATAGTTTTCTGATATTTTTGTCTCACATCTGGGTCCATCATAGTCTTGATGTAAAATCTTACAGCGTTTAACAGCGTTTCCTTCTTCAGAAAGGAAATAATATCTGAAAATATTAAAATACTGGATTTTTCCATGTTTCCTCATACAGTTTTTTAAAGAACTCTGATGAGGGCCTGACCATTTATATAAAAGAACAAAACCCAGTTCAGATGTTAGACTCAGCTTTCCTAGAAGTAACGTATAAATGTTCGTGCAGTTAGATTACCACATTGCAAATATTGGTCCAAAATTATTCCATCCAACGACTTCTGTAAGAGTCAGAGAAAATGACATTAAAAATGAAGTCTCTCTTGCATCTCAGTTCTCTCAGCTATATTAGGCTGTAACACATTTTGTTGGTGTCATCTCTGATATCATTTGTCAGTTTGTAAAAACTTTGGCACCTGGCTTATCTCCATCAGAACAGGGTATATCACACTGCAAAATGAATGACTCAAAAATATTATTGATTAGTAATGATAATGTTCATTTCTCTTTGGTGCTAATGTCGTCGCTTGTGAGCTCTGGCCATAGTCCTTGTTGTATTCCATGTACACAGGGCAATGCAATCATCTGTCTCTGGAGCGTTGTCATTGCAGAAAGAGACATGGAAGACATCACAAAGACTCTTAAAGTGTCTGCCTTTTATTAGCTCACATCATTCTTGAACATTTCTTAGGCTAAAGTAAGTCACAGATCAACTCCTAAGCTCCACAGAGAGTTACCAGGTTGGATAGCAGGGTAAAAACATCCCTGGAAGAACACTGTAGCAAAGGAAATAATACCACTTGATCTTAAACAACCACCTTCATTCCTTATTTTTTCCCACTATTCCACATTAAATAATTTCTACCGTTACTCTCTCCTCTTTATTCATACCTATGTCATACCTTGTACTATAGTGTTGACTTCTCAAAAGAGTTTGACTTCTGCTTTCCCTATACAGCCTCCTGACTCCTTCCTTTCTCTAGACGTGCTGCTCAAATTCAAAGACACATTATCAACCACTTGAAAATGACTTTCTCAGTCGGAGTTGTCTTGGTCTGGTACTATTGGTGACCTGAAGCATCATCCTTCTTTTGCATGCTAGAGTCATTTATATTTACCATCTCTCTCCATTTTGTAACCTTTCCCACATAGCCAGGAAGGAGAAGAATAGGATCACTTATCTATTCATAAAAATTGAAATAATCATTCATTCTCTTGTACCTCTTGAATATTTTCTCTTGTGCTTTTTTATTTTGAGATAGTGGTGTTTTCTTGCATGAATAGGAAAACTTATTTGACCATTATTTGAGCTTTGAGCTAGAAGTTTAAAAAAATTCCTATTTAACTCTTCAGTTCCAAAATTTTTAGTCTTGAACAGAGAGTAGTTTCTTTTTAAAATAAATGATACTTGTAAATTTTTATATAGCTTGTGGAATTACATGTGAATTACTATTTATTTCATTTTTGTAATTTTCCAAATATTTTACAATGAAGATATGGTTACTTTTTTAATCAGAGAAATGAAGCACAATTATTTTCTGTTTTACATTTTTTAAAAAAAATTAATTTCATTGGTATGAAACTTTTGAACATAATGATCACATTCATCATGGGGAATTTGTACATGTGCGTTGGGTATCTTGCTTCTTTTCTTCCCCAGTCCCCTCCCTTCCCTTCAAACAGCCTTTCCCTCTTTATTTACGAAAGCTTTGTTTCTATTTTTTCCTTCTTTTTTTTTGTTTTTCCCTTCCATTTTTGCCCTGCCTAGCTCCCCTTCCCCTTTGAACATTTTCTTTTTACTTCCCAGTACTTGACATCCATCCTGGTCCTTATTTACTCTTGATTTCTCACACAAGATAAACTGCATATTCAAATATGTGTGTCCAATTTATTTCACTTAAGAAAGTATATTCTCAAGGTACATTCATTTATCTGGAAATGTCCCAAGTTTATCCTTCTTTATGGCAGAGTAATACTACACTGTAAAAAAAGCCACATTTTCTTTATCCATTCATCTGTTGATGGGCATTTGGGCTGTTTCCAAGATGTAATTATTACAAACTGTTGCTATAAACATGAGTGTGCATATATTGCTGTGATATGATTTTTTTTTTTTTTGTGGCACTGGGGATTGAACTCATGACCTTGCGCTTGCCAGGCAGGTGTTTAGGCCGCTGAGCTAGATCCCCAGCCCTGATATGATGTTTTTTAACTCTTTTGGAAAGATACCAAGAAGAACAGTTGGGTCAAATGGATCCTCTAGTTTTAGCCTCTTGAGGAATACCCACACTGATTCCCATATTGGTTTTACCAATTTATACTCCCACCAACAGGGGAGAAGGGTTTCTTTTTCCCCACAGCCCTGTCAACATCTGTTATCAGGTGATTTCTTGGTAACAGTCATTCTTTCTGGAGTGAGATGGAATCTCAATGTTGTTTTAATTTACATTTCTCAAATGACCAGTGATGTTGAACACTTTTTCATATATCTGATGTTTGTACTTCTTCATCAGAGAAGCATTTATTCATTTCAGATAGCCATCTTTAAATTTTGGGAGTCTGATTTTGTTTTGCTTAGTTTTTTGAGACAAAATCACATTATATACTTCATGCTGGCTTTGCACTCACTATGTAGCCCAAGCTGGACTCAAACTCATGGTGATCCTCCTGCCTCAGCCTCCTTAGTGCTGGGATTATAAGAATGTGCCACCACACCTGGAAAATCTGATTTTTTTGAGTTCTTTATATATTCTAGATACCAGGCCTTTGTATGAAGAATAGCTGGTAAATATTTTTTTTGTACTATGTGGGTTGTCTCTTCACTCTATTGGTAGTTCTTTTGCTGTGCAAAAAAGAGACCCTAGTTGTTGAGTCTTTTGTAATATTTCCTGTGTGATTGAGATTTTGTTCATAAAATCCTTGCCTACACCTATATCTTCAAGAGTTTTACCTATTCTATCTTTCAGCAGTTTAGTGTTTCTGTTTTAATATTTAGATCTTTGATTCATTTCAATTTTAGTTTAGTGCATGGTGAAAGATATGTGTCTAGTTTTAATTTTCATTGTGTGGAAAGCCAGTTTTTCTAGTACCATTTATTAAAGAGGCTATCTTCCTTCCAGTGAAGATGTTTGTCCCCTTTGTCAAAGATAAGGTGGCAGAATGTGTTTGAAGTTGTTTCTGCATCTGTTAATCTGTCCCATTGATCTTCAGGTGTGTTTCCCCCCAGTACCATGCTGTTTTTATCACCATAGCTCTGTAATATAATTTAAAGTCTCCTGCCTTGCCTTCGTTGCCCAGAATTGCTCTTGCTATACTAGGATTATTCTAGTCCCAAATGAATTTTAGGTTTGAAACACAATTATTTTCAAAAATTAAGAAAAAAAAAGAGTATGATAGACTGTTGAGTAAGATAGACTGGTTTCAGGGAAGTGAAGAATAATTCCAGGCAATTTGAGTCTATATAATGCTTTGTTCATGTTTATATTTTTCATGGCCCTCATGTTGAAAGGTGTTAGCATGACTTTATTTGTGCTGGTTTTAGTTCTAGTGAGCTACAAATATCCCCAAATTGATATTAGACAAGTCAATGCTTCCTGCAGTTTTGAGCAAAGATGAACAGAGAAGGTAACATGAGGGAAAAGACATTGCCCAAATTCTCAGGACCTTGGGCCCACACTCCAGAGAACAACTCTTGGAATTACTCTGAGGTATGAAGATACAGAACATTTCACATAGAATACAAAGGTTTGGATTAAGTAAACCGGAGAACCTAGATGCAAAAGAATCTGCAGGTCTTATCTTGTTATTCCCTTAGAGAAATGCAAATACATTTAAGGATTTATAACTCAGTGCACACCTACCAATAAGCAGAAGAGAGTACAGAGATAAGATACTTCTAAGTCTTAGTTGGTCATTTTGAGTGTTTTCTTAGGCACAGAAAAGTTTTCTTTTTGGGCGTCTATTTACCTAACATGGGTAAGGTGAGGAGAGATGATATCAGTAGAGTCAGAGTCTTAAAGGGTAGGGATGGAGAGAGAAAGAGAAAGAGAGAGAGAGAGAGAGAGAGAGAGAGAGAGAGAGACTACTCCTAGGAAGAAAAAGTTAGTATGCATTCACACGGATTCATTAACAAAGGGTCAGGATCCAGGTTCTGCAAATTTCATGGTTGTACTTTCTATGTTGAGGATGTGAAGTTCATTGTGAGCATTATTCAGTAGCCAACATGTGCTACAGTTGCTGAAGTTAGTCATTCCATGTTACAATGAAGGATATTGGAATTGCTACATCTTCTAATCTTTCGAATGGACTGGACGTAGATTAGGGACTGTTTCTTGGAGCTATGTGACTCTTGGTCATCATTCATTACTGTGTTAAATCTTTACCCTGACCTAATGCATGATTTTTCAGCAAATTTTCATGCAAAATTTTTTTGAATAATATTAACAAATTGTAACAGAGCTAGATCTTCTAAGAAGCATGTGTATGAATTATAAAATTCATAGTCACAAAATGAATAAAGCAAACACTTCAGTAAATCCTCTGTCAGGTCAACTACTATTATTTATTTTAGAAGTAGCTTTTAGGGGTATCATAGTTTACTGGAACAATATATATGTATCATCGTGGATTCTCTCTTTCAAAATTCCCCTTTGAAAACACTTTAGAACATATATCTGATTTTTAAAAATAGAAGTAAGGTCAAATTATGAAAATTAGAACAATTCTAACATCAAACTTGACCAAGTAAGAAGTAAATAAAATTCAGTATAAGAAGAAAATTTAAAGCCTTTTACATGAGTTTTAAAAGAAAAAACCCTCAAGAATTTATGTATAAAAAAAGAATTCTTTACTGCCTTAATCCATTATTAAAGGTGACCATTCATCCTTAGTAATCAGATCAATTTGTGCTGAAAATTTAGTTCTATATATGTGAATTGGAAGTGATCTTATTAGTGTTCTACTACATCAAGTTTGATAAAATCCCCAATCCATTTCAGTTAAGTTTCTATTGATCCACTTAAGAGATCAATTTGGACTTGTTCGATTCTTTTGTCAAGGGATTTCATCTGGCTTGAGTTTAACGTTATGAAATAAATGTGATTTAAAAACGTAAGAGGGATTGAAAAAGAGTCTAGATGAGTGCTGACAATTATTTGAGCTCAAGCTTTTGCATTTGGACATTTGATAGGCCATTACCATTTTGAAATGGACTCAAAAAACAATAGGACAAAGGAGTCAAGGAGTGCGTTTCATAGTACGTAGTTAATCATCACATCTTCCCACACATCCACCAGTGTGCGTGTTTCCTGTGTAATTTAACAATTTTAAATCTATTTGTCAATCTAAATACAGTTTTCTTTTTATTTTAAATATATTGTAGGTATATTTATACAGTCTCATTGACAAAATATTTCCCTCACACCTGCTTTTCAGTTTTCTATTTCTCTCTGTGTTTTATGCTAGTTTTTCTCAGAAGAGAAAGGATGGATTTAAAAATACGCAGATATCTCGGGGACAACGCCTGGAGCTCCACCTGATAACCATTTTTTCTCCTTCCTTTCCTCAACATTAGTTTTACAAATGGCCTTAGAGTGAAAATTGCCTGGAAACGTTTCTGTTTATTTCCTTATTTTATTTTCTTATTCATTGAATGAAGACTTCTTTTTATGATGAAGCGATCTTTAAAACCTTGTATTCTGCCGGGTAAAGAATAGCTATGTGTATCTATACAAGTTCTGTATTTATTCAGTATTTCAGAAAAGTTCAAAGTAAAAGTGAGGACTAAACATGGTGTTAAAAATTTAGACTGTAATTGACACTCAATATGTTACCTAATGACGTAGAATAGATTGGTTTTCATTAAAAAGAATGAGCCATTATCAATTCCATGGTGATAAGGGATTTATCCAAATCTATGAAAGAATTTAGATTTTTTATACATGTAGGGCCTTGCTGGGGAAGCCAAGCTAAGGAAAGATGTTAGAACAGTGGAGAAATCAAAACTAAGAGATCATTAAATAGTGGTGCAGGCAAACATACTGGGTCTGGTGGGTAGCTGAAGTAGGAGCACACACCCATATGCACATCCACACACGTACATGCACACATGTTCTAACAACAAGAGAAAGAGAGAAAAGAAGCCATGGAGAAAGGTAAGGTCTTGGTCAATGAATGGATTAAGATGCTCCATTTCACTATGATTTTGTTTCAACTGTAACTACTAACTAATTATTAAGGGTTCATTTTAAAGTATTTTGTTATATTTCTCATGTTTATTTGTTTACTTACTGAAAGGTAATAGGTTAGTAAAATTCCGTCTGGTACGAGTAGAACATTTTTGGATTTCAACCTGTTTCATTTTACAGATGAGTAAATTGAGGCCTAGCAAATTCATGAGACTGACTTCATGTAAACACGATGGCATGACACAATGCAATGTTAGAATTCTATCAGACAACTCTCATCCTAGTGTTTTCCTGCTCCTATTTATTCCTCTTTGAGCAATACTTTGACTTAAACTGCCCAGCAGTTCTCACACTTTAGCATTCTTTGATCCTGCAACTAGCCTTATTGACATTTACCTTAGCAAATCTACTTTTGGAGGCTTAGTCCTGAGAGCCAGGATGACTTCTTGCTTTCCCAGAGATCATGCTGCAAGAAATTGGTGACAAATATAGTTTAATATATCCTCATAACATAAAAGTGTTCACCTTTATTGAATTATACACAGAAATTCTGAAAATGTATTAGATGCCATGTACTGAAGTAGGCAATATGAGGAAAAGTAAGATAACCTATGCTTTAGATTGGCATAAATTTTAGTAATTTTGTAGATCCGTTCTGTTTTCACATGTCAGAATCAGCTATCTTCACATTAGCTTTTTAATGATCAAAAATGCTTACTAAAGTAGATAGATTAAACATTCAGCTCAAATTTATTCCAGAAGGCAGAAAAATAAAGAGTGTGAAGAGAGGTGAAATAAAGTGTATTTTCTCAAAGATACATAAAGATGGAAAATTTTACAGCAATTGCAGGCTATGTTTTCACATAACAAAACTTTGTCTTTTAAAACTGGAACACATTATGAGTCAAAGTCTATCATAACATTTTGCAATTTAAAATGAAACTCTGCTGGTGTGGTAATACTAAAAATCGGAATGTAGATTTCTATACCATCTGATACCTGCTTTGCTTTCAATTTCCATGGGTTTTCTAAGACCGCCTGAACAAATTACAAGCAAATTGAGTCTTGTGTGGATTTTTTTTACAATTATTTTGTTTATGACATGTAAAGTAGTAAGTTGCTGATGTCATTGATTAATAGTCACAGCAACACTTGAGAGTGTAATCAATCTTCAAAACAATTTATTGTTTGTGTAGTTTACTGCCAGTGTTGCAATAAAGATTTTTCTTTTCTTGCATTCGAAATCACAAGAAAATTGCTTTTGTTTCTCCTTGTGGGTAGTGGACTTGTTTTTTCTCTGACTCTTTGGAAGAGGTTTGCAGGAATAATCATTGTCTGTCTTTCAATAAGCGACTGAAGACAGAGTCTGCTGACCTTTCCACTCTCCTGTTTTTTAAGTCAAAGGAGGATTAAGAGCAAAAATCCATTTGGGCAAACGAGACTAGAACAAATGGAAGTGCCGCAGCCTCAGTTCCTATGGTGTAGTTACGGGAGAGCTGGTGAGCCAAGCGGGGAGAGGCGGGTGAATGCGCGCTGAGTGTTTGAAGACAGCTGTGCTCCGGATTGCTACTTTTGTGCTCTGCTTGATTTCTTCTGCTTCCTGTTGCTGAAAATCTCCACGATACCCGTGCTCTTTTGTCTACTCTGCAACTCCACTTTTACATATCCGCATTTCCACTTGGCAACCCAATTTGCAGTCTGTTCTGTGTGTAGGGAGACCGTTGCCAAGCTCACCGCTACATCTTCTATCTAGATGCGTGCCAAGGGTTTGGCTGCTTTGCAGACATGATAAACCCAAGGGAGAGAAGGTGGCAGAGACACCTTGTGGCCGAAGTCCCTACACTTTCCTCCATAACAGTGCTCTTCCCAAGTTGAGGTCTCATCCATTTATTTGTGACATAAGTTTTCTTAACGTTCATTTCAACTAGACATCATAGAGGAGAAGTGGAGTGAATTTTGATTTTCCCCAGGTCTTATATCTCTGCCCTGTCGAGAGCATCCCTTTCACTGAACTTAGAAAACTTATAAATCGTCCTGAAAGGGACTAAAAGATAATGGAACGATAAGGAAATATAAACCTCTGAGAAAATATGTTCCCAGAAATTGAGTCATTTGTTTTAAAGAAATGGAAGAGTATCGGAGATAATGCATGCCTTGTGACAAAAGATTCTAGCTGATCAGCTCACCTCGCATAGAATAGAAATACGCACTCCAAATTTCATTATTGTACCCTCAGGTGATAAGACAAAGACAGTGATTCACTGGATCTTGTATGTCAAGTTCACATTATATTTTATACTCACAATTTTTAAAACATGATTTATTTTAAAATTGACAAACAATAATTGTGTATTGACGGAGTACAATGTGATGCTTTGATCTATGAGTTCATTGTAGAAAGATTAAATAACATAAAGATGAAATAACATACCACCTCACCAATCTATCATTTATTTTTTGTAGAGAGAATTTTAAAAATCTTTATTTTAACAAATTTGAAATATGTAAGACATTATTATTAACTGTGGTCACCATGTAGTCCAATAGATCACTAAAATTTATCCCACCAGTCTACCTAAAACTGTGTCCTTTGATCAAATATTCCCTTTTCCCATTTTTCTCCACAAGCCGCCCTGTGGAAACCTTCTTTTTATTTTGCTTCTATGAGATTGGCATCTTTCAGTTCCATATGTAAGTGAGATCATGTGATATTTGTCTTTCTGTGCCAAACTTGTTTCACCTTGCATAATTTTCTCCAGTTCTACCTATGTGGTTGCAAGTGATCAAATTTCCTTCTTGTTCTTAAAAGATGATTAGTGTTCTATTGAGTATAGATGCCACATTTTCTCTATCCACCTACCTGTTGCTGATGGACACTTATGCTTCTCCACATCTTGGCTATTGTGAATAATAAACATGGGAGTGCAGATATCTCTGACAGGTCCATTTCAATTCCTTTGGTTATACACTCAGAAGTGGGTGCACTTACGAGTTTTTAAGGTTCCTTTCAATGCCACTTCTTTTCTGCAGTCTTTTCTGTTTCTCCTGCTGGTTGACCGTTCCATCCCACAGCTTCTTACACATATTTCTTTCTTGTCATAGTTATATCTTACTACTTATGGTAATTTTATTCAAGTATATTACTTTCTTTTTTGTTGTTGGTTTGCACACATTTTTGAGCTTTAAATTTACTTTTTTATCTTAAAACAATAAAAGAATAAAAACTGATACAAAATTTCAAAACAAAACAATAGGAGATTAACAATGGTTAATATATTGTGTATTATCTTCAAAGTAGTGCTCAGATTATAAGATATAGGCTTGAAAAAATGATCAGTAAATGAAAGCATGGACAGTTATTTTTCATGAGCTAACAGATTAGCAGTATAATTATCTATCTTATACATACGTATATACCATATATATATCTCTCTAGAGATATATATCTATATATATAATCTTTTCCCTTTATTTTCTCCTTTTCCCCATCCAAGTTGTTCTTTTCTTTTGAGCAGTTTCTTCCCTTTTTACTCTCACAATAGCTATAGTACATTTTGGATCTTATTTACTCTTTCAGTTGTTTATACTTGGGGGAGAATATGGCATTTATACATGCAAGTCTGATTTGTTTGACTTGTGAGTATGGTCTCAAGTTGTATCCATTTACTGATAAAAGCCTCTAGTTTATCCTTCTTTATAGTTGAGTAATATTCCATTATATAAAAATATCACACCTTTTTTATCCATTCCTCATGTGATGGGCATTTGGGCTATTTCCAAGATTTAGCTATTGCAAATGGTGCTGCTATAAACATGGGTGCACATACAGCACTATGGGATGATGTTTTTAATTTTTCTGGGGAAATACTCAGAAGAGGAATGGCTGAGTTGAATGAGAACTTCAACCCTAGTTTTTTGAGGAATCTCCACACTGATTTTGAGGAATCTTCCACACTGTAGTTGGTTGCACCACTCTACACTCCCACCAACAGTGGAGGAGAGTTACTTCCCCACAGTCCCACCAGCATTTGTCATTGGTTGATTTCTTGATGATAGTCATTCTTTCTGGAGTGAGATGATATCTCAGTGATGTTTTAATTTGCATTTCTCAAATGACCAGCGATGTTGAACATTTCTTCATATATTTATTTTCCATCTGTATTTCTTCATCTTAGAAGTGTATATTCATCTCAGATGCCCATTTTTGGACTGGGTCTTTGAATTTGGGGGGCTGATTTTTTCCAATTCTTTATATAATCTAGATATAAGTCCTTTGTCTGAGGGATAGTTGGCTAAAAATTTTTTCCACACTGTGGGTTGTCTTTTCATTCTGTTGATGATTTCTTTTGATGTGCAAAAACTTTTTATTAAGATGAGATCCCAGTTGTCGATTCTTTGAAGTACTTCCCATACAGTTCAGCTTTTGTTCATGAACTTTCTGCCTATCCCTATGTCTTCAAGACTTCTACCTACTTTGTCTTCCAGTAGATTTAGTGTTTCTGTTTTAATATTTAGAACTTTGATCCATTTCAGTTTTAGCTTAGGGCATGGTGATAGACATGTGTCTAGTTTTAGTCTTTGGCATGTGGAAAGCCAACTTTTCCAGCACCAATTTATTAAGGAGGCTATCTTCCTCTGAACCTGTTTGGCCCCTTTGTCAAAGATAAGGTGGCTGAGTGTCTTTGTAACTGTGTCTGCATCTTCTAATCTGTTCCACTGATCTTCAGGTCTGGTTTTTTTTTTTTTTTTTT